>JAKSZP010016101.1:0-99274 GCA_022478985.1 Massospora cicadina | reverse complement strand
GAATACCTAATATTTCATTGGGCAGAGCGGCTGACAAAATAAGGGCATCTGAACTAGTTAAATATCGGGTGACCTGATTGGGATTGGTCAGGTTTCATCACTAACTGATTGGGAACGTTTAATGAGTTGCGAGGCGAGTGATGCCGCCTGCAACTAGCAAATTGATTGGTCAATGAAGTGACCTGCCATAATGGGTAAAAAGTCCCATTATCTAAGCAGGTTGCTAGCCAATTATGGGTGATTTGCCTGGATCAAGAGGAAAACGTTAATGATACATTTCTGACTCTTTCTGTTTGAGGTCTCAAGGATGTCTAAAATCAGAATCCTAGTCAGGATGGGGAAGACCATCGCTGCTGAGATGAGGAAGGGTGATTCAATGGCAATGGCTGCCGTTTCATCAAAGAGGTGTCAACTGAGGGTTAGACAGCTGAATCCCCTATAAATTCCCTAGAATTCACTATAATAAAAACACTGAAAAACACTCACTGATTGACAAATACAGTTAAAGAAGAACTAATAAATACCCTTATTAGTTTGACTGTAGATTTGGTAATAGTTAGACTATCAGCATTTAGCGTGAAGATTCCATCTCAAGGATATTATTGCAGAAGGCAATAATTGGTAGTCTCTTAGAGAAGAGTAGAGATCCGAGTGGGGATCTAGAGATGAAGGGAACCACGGCTAAGGGATTGCTGCCAACTGCATTTTGGGCCAAAGGGGACTGTCATCAGAGGATCTTAATGAAGATCGAGTGGACAGGACTATAGGGAATGAATCCCTAAGAGTGCAATATTCAGTATTATTGGAAATACTGGCTGAAGCGTTGGGCCTGAAGATAATTCTAACTCAACTACAAATAATAGTTGTCATACTACTATCAGATCATATATATTCTTACAACGCGAGGTGCACAATGAAACTGAACCTGTGAAGTAGAAAGATTACATAGGGTTGACCTCCAATAATCAACTCCTAAGAGTAAAATTTTTACAGATGGTAAAGATAATATAAAGATGACCATAGACAACTACAGGTAATGGCCCTACAACATCAATTTTAACAGTATCAAAAGGGGCCCATGGGCCATGAGCTCAAATCCAAAGCGTGGATTGGACTTTCCCTGGGAACAGCAGGTTAAGCAACTTTCCAAAACATCATGAATTGACTCAGACATATTCTCCCAGTAGCATTTTGTTTTTAGCCACTCAAGGGTTTTCTTTATAGCCCCATGCCCAAGGGTTTTATGGGCCTTCATGATAGTTTCAGTATGAAGTGAAGGGCAGAGATAGGGCAGAAAAGAGGTGCCAACTTGATTTTACCAAAACACCATTGACAACTTTAGTGTTAGTAATCACCTTCTTTAATTGGGCTTGAACGTCTGGAGATTCTTGAGGCCACAACCTAGGGTGAGGAAGAAGCATAAAAAGTCAATCCTTCTGGGAATAGTTACATGTAAAATAGGGAGGCAGGATAACCCATCCACATTTTGATGAATGGCGCAAGCTCAGTGAACTATAGAAAATTATACTTTTTGGATCCTGAGGGCCCAGAGAGCTAAATTTCCCATCAGGATCCTTCATTTTGACAAAGACAATGGAGAGAGGAATGATCAGTAACAATTGTAAAGTGTTTACCATACAAATAAGGGAAAAAGTGTTTTATAGCAAGTAAAACTGCTAGGCACTCACGTTCAGTTACTGAGTAGTTCCGCTCTTCCTTGGTTAACATCTTACTAAAATAAGCAATTAGGTGGCCAACTTGGTCTTTGTCTAACTGAGAAAGGATAGCACCTACAGCGGTGTCACTGACATCAATGAAGAGAACAAAAGGTTGCTCAAAGTTAGGATGTATTAAGATTGGGGCTGATGACAAGGCAGTGCATAGGGAATTGAAAGACTGCTGCTATTCTTTGCCCAAAAGAATGGCACATTTTTTGTGTAGGAGTTAAACTAAGGGCTTGGCAAGATTAGCGAAGTGAGAGCTAAACTGGATGTAGTAGCCCACCATTCCCAGAAAGGCTTGAATGTCTTGTAAATTCTTTGGAGCAGGCATGCGTTCAATGGAAGAGACCTTATCTGGGATGGGGAGGATACCTTGCAGTGTCACCTTGTGTCCTAAAAATTCCATTTCTCATTCAAAGAATTTACATTTAGAAGGTTTTAGTTTCAAGGAGGCTCCCATAACTGCTGGAATACCTGTCAAAGATAATTGAGATGTGCAGTAAAAGTTTGGGAGAAGACATTAACATCATCAAGGTATACTAACACAAACATGAGTTTAAGATCTCCAAACAACTAGTCCATAGCCCGTTGGAAGGTGGCAGGGGCATTGCATAACCCCTGCGGCATATGGATGGGCTCAAACAACCTCTCATAGGAGATGAGGGCACACTTGGCACAATCCTCAGTGGAATGATCAATCTGCCAGTAGCCGCTGGCCAGGTCCATTGCAGAAAAATATTGGGAGCCAGATAAGGATTGCAAGAAGTCATCAATGCAGGGTAAAGGGTAGCTGTCTTTATGTATAATAAAATTCAATCATCAATAGTCCATAACAACATGATGGCTTTCATTCTTTTTCTTAATCAACAGGAAAGGGGAGGACCAGGGACTATGCAATGGTTGAAGGAGGCCATCATCAAGCAATTGCTTTAATATAAGGGTAACCTGGTCTTCTTCAGTTTTTGATTTTTGATGGGGTCAAGAGCGAAAAAGCAGCATCTCTAGTATTGACCTGGTGTTGTACACCTTGCATATGGCCATAATTATGAGGGCCAGAGGAGAGAATATCTGAATACTTGCCAATTAAAGCTTTGGCAGCCACTTTTTGCTCAGCCAACAAATCAGAACCAATTTGTATGTACACTGCAGCAATGACAGGGGGCTCCTCTAAACCAAAATCATGAAGGGTCCCAGCGCCATGAACCTCCATCACCTGGTCATAAGGCAAGAGGCGGGCATAAGTGATAGGTCGATTCAGCTCAATGACTTTAGGAGACTGGGAGAGGTTAGCTAGAACAGTGATGGTGCCTTGATAAGTGGGATCTAAAACCCCTGGACAGGGGAGAGCTTCAAATATGGAGGGGTTAGGTAAACTAGAAATCTTAAGCAAGTGATCAGGAGGGGGGACTAACTGGATCCCAGTTTACAAGGATTTGGGCCTGCAGAGGTATGGTAAAGACTTGGGGGGAGAATGTAAAGGCATCCCCTCCTCAGCCTCAACCATGGAAGGGGTCAACTTAATTTTGGACCCCAACACATGATCTTATAAATGCTCAATGGAAGCAGGAGACTCAAGCAGGCATGTCCTCAACTTCCGCTTTCCTTTTTTCTTAAGAGCAGAAGTTAAAAGTAATGGGACATGGTATTCTAATATAGAAATAAAGTTATCCTTAAAGTTAATAATAGCATCATGTTCCATAAGGAACCCAGTGCCCATGGGAGGTCATATCCATTATTATACAGGGCTATAGCATGGATAAAGGGCTGTAGGCTACTTAGCTTTAGGGGCAAGTGGGAGTAAGCACTTTTAGCTCGAGCATATGTGGTACCATCTGTCCCATATTCTAATGAATGGTTAAGATCAGGCTGAATCTTATTTTTCCAATTAGTTGAAAAGAAATGATGTTAATTGGAGATCCAGAGTCAACAATTGTGAGAACCTTCACTTTGTGGACCACTGCTTCAATATGAGTTACTGTCACTCCTCACTAAGTTGGGATAGAATATATAGCTGCAGGGGCTAGCTTAGAAAGAGGATAAGAAGAAATATCGTTAGGTTTATTATCAATGGAAGACTCAATAGGAATTTCCTCTTCAGGAGCACTAGGGCCAACAAGGTCAGTGGAAATGGTATAGTCTGATTGTTTTTGGGGTGCAGTAAAGTCATCAGCATAGGGAGCCTCTCACCCTATGCTGACCCCTCTTTTTGCTTTTTCTTCAGCTATTTTCGTCCAACAATGCTGAATGGTATGGTTGCAACAGCCACAATAGGTGCAGTTGGGTCGAGCTCAATTTTTTCAGACTCATTGTTGTTCTCCACACAAATTTGAGAACGTGAGACTGAAGAAAAAGCAGGAGCAGCAGTAACTACAGAAGTGGGAATTTCAAGAAGGGCCTTCTTAATATCTTTAATAGAAGTAAAGTTTTGCTTCACTGAAGTCATGTGAAAATGAAGCTACGGATTGAACTCTAAAGTGGAAAGGATGGCAACAACGGCATCATCAAGTGTGAGGTGGTTATTAGTTACCAATGCTTGAGCCTCAGTGTAGAATTGAGCAGCAAACTATGTGGAGGATTCGCCACATCTTAACTTAATACTCATAAGGGCCTGTTTCTGATTCACCAAGGTGAGATCACTACTGAATTCTTTAATAAGCATGGCCTTCACCTCAGCCCAAGTGCTGTATTGCATAAGGTGGAGTACCATGATTTCTTGAGCAGATCTACTAAGGCAAGAGGGTAATTATTTAACTGTTTGTTAATCAGGAGCTTCATCCATCACGTTCTCAAAAATATATAGGAATGAAGCAATACTTTCTTCTCCTGGGGTAAACTTATCTTTAAAAGAAGTTTTAAACGTAATTCCCACAGGAGTCAAAATAACGTTAATGCCTACTGGGCTAATTCAATTAATTTTGGAAAGCTCTGATTCATAAGAAGGCACAGGATTTAGATTTAAATCATCTTGTTGTCAAAAATTGTTCAGATCATCTTGAAGAGCCCCAATTTGGGCAATTGGGGTGTTGGTAGATGCTTTTTGTTAAAGTACATTGCATAATGATTCCATTTCAACACATCAATTTTAAATTAAGGATCAGAGCTCATAATTGTCTTGCTCCGACATAATAATTTTGTTTTTTGATGAGGTAAATCAGCAGTGAGAAAAAGGTAAAGATGGTAAGTGTTGTCTAACCCTTCCTTAATTGTATTGATAGTAAGGTTTGGATCAATAGGTTCTCCAGAGTGATATAGCCAACAGCTTTGAGCAATATTTTCAAGGGCTTGTTTGAGAGCAAGAAGGTGGTTGTTTAAGAAAGGATTCTCTGGAGGGGAAGGTAAGTGCACAGTTGGGCCTGGAGGACTAGGAGGACCAGGGGGCCCACAAGGATCAGGATGCCCATAGCTATGGGGGCCAGCTGTTTCAGGTGCCCTTCACCTCCATCATGATCTGGGGGCCCCATCACCTCTGTGGGGCCAGCTGATCCCCGCTCCCGGGAGGCCTGGGGGACCCACAGGGCCAGGAGACCCTGGGATTTCAGGCATGCCTAAAACATTAAACACTGGTTGGATTGCTGATTCAATATGTTTTGTTTGTTATAAAGTTTGTTTGGTAAAAGCATTAAGTTGGCTAGTGAGACTGGTAATGGCTTATTGCAACTGACTCTCAATAGTTTTGTGGTGTCTCAGTGAATTGGGTAGCTACTTCCTTGCAAAGCAGGCTAGCCACCTCTACATCCAGTTGGGAGAGTTGGTTTTGAATAGAGATAAGTTGGTTGCAATTTACAAGAATGGCCTCACAGTTATCCCTTATGACTAAAGAAGCTGAGTTGTAGAATTTTAAATATAGGAGTGTAATTCTTGGGACAAGGTAAACTGCCTCAAGATTTTCTGGCGGTGGATTCCCATCATTTGAAAAAAAGGTGAATGGCTGGGTGTGCAAACTGTCACAAATATTGCTCCATGCAAGATACTCCTACTTTGGAGCTGGGTAAGGTGGCAGATTCATATAGAGCTTGCATATTATCAGGAACTGTAGAGGCTTGGTTACAATGGGAGCAATCTCTGGGGAAAAGAGCACCTAAAAGCAATTGATTAATAGTATCAGCCACACCTGTAGGCTGAAAACAATAGTTCTGGGGTTTAAGGATGGAATAGAAATATTGAGCATAGCATGAAATTGCATAAGATTGGGTTTGTTGTTCTCAGGGTCACAGTTTTATTGGAAGTTACCCTATGAGTGACGCTGGATATTTCAGTAAGTGGCCAGGTAGAGTCTTGATGGGAATCATCCATTGTGAATATATTCATTCACTAGGTAGCTCAGGAGAGTACCTGGCAGAAAGCACCAATTAATTTATCTGGATAGGGTAGCTGAGGGTAACAATTCCTTTAAAGCATACCAAAAATGGATGGGATAAAATGTCCTGCAGAGAATAGGCAGTGGTGAGAGCCAGGAATACTAAACGTAGGGGCCAGTAAATTGATATTAGTCTTGAAATAGATGATGAGGGACCTATTGTACTAAAACTGATAATTGTGAAGCCGATGGCTGGAGAGGATCTTGGTAAACAGAGGCTCTAGAATTAAACAAAATCAAGAACAAACTAGAGGGAAAAATGTAAATTTATTTAGTGAAAGGAGTGGATATTTATAGGCTGTGTTTTCATCCTAGTTCTTTCAGGGTAATGACGTCCTCCACCAGCAAGATCTTTAGCACCCTGATGTTGATCAGGGGGAGTTAACGGCAGACTTTCCTTTGACAAGTTGATTAGGTGATGGAAAATAATGCTTCATTGAGGTGAGAGGAAATTTCAGAGAGGTATCAGAGGTACTAAAATTAGAGTGGCACTGAGTGAAAGTGGGTTGAATCCCAACAATGGTATTCACTATATTGTTATAGCTGAGCAGTTAGATATTTGGTTGATTCAATATCTTAAATTGTTTTAAGTGGTTAGTGGTCATTTGGCTCTTTAGAAGTTAGTCTAAATCAAAACCCAATTGATTTTATAAATACCTCCTCTAGCATAACCCACTCAGATTTTGGCTCTAAACTTAATTTTATAAAGGTCAGTTGTTCAAATTCTGGCACAATCACTTTTATTTAATTACTTTTTATTATTTAAACTATTTATATAGTTAAAACTAATATTGCAAGTGTAAGTAAAACTAAAAATGATGAGACAACATAGTAATAAATATAAATTTAAGAATTTTGTCTTTTTGTATAAAAATAGATGTTGGTATATCCCCAAGATGATTGGCTTAAGTATGTTAAATCATTATCTCACAGACATGTCTTACCTACTCTCAACTCTCCACCAACCATTCCATCAAAGTGATATGAGATTTGAGAGCTCTAATATGTTGAACGTTCAAATTTCCTAATTTGGCTCAAAGCTAATATTGAATTGATGCATATCTTGTCCAAGAATGAGTTAATTTAAATCTAAGCATCAACTTATGAATAGGGGTCACTTATTATCCCTCAATATTGTACTTAATAAAAAATGTATAAAAATCAACCTTTTAAGTTTTATTATTTTTATTACAAGTTTTGAAAAACTTTCCCCTGAATCAAATTGTTGAAGATTAGGTGTAAAAATGCACCAGTGAGCATGTTTACAAAACCTAAAATCAAACATCAAACATTAAACATTAAACATCAAATACTGGAAATTATCTAAAATGTCACCCAAAGATTCATTATTGGAAGATCAACCAGATATTAATGGCAACTGTCAGCCAGTAGAGCTGCTGATTAATCTGAAGAGCAAGACACATGCCAGAAAACTGACCAGATAAGAGCCTCTACTTCAAGATATGCCAAAACATCTCAACAGCATGATTTACAAGTTGCAGATCTTTGAGAAAGAACTTTTACTTCAAGAGCTGCTGCAACTTCTGAAGAGAGAGAGACACATGACATGAAGCTGAATGCTCACAGCAGACTTAATCAAGAATGAGAATCATTTTAAAGAAATTGATGTTCAATTATGATAAAGACTGCAATTACAGAATGCATCACAATGTTGGCATTTCTCCAATGGCTACATTGTGTTTACATTGTTATACTTTGAAGTTTCAGAAAGAAACATCTGGCATATGTTGCTCCAATGGCAAAGTCAATTTGCCACCACTAACTGAGCTACCAGAATCACTTCTAACTTACATGGCTGAAGCTACTCAAGAGTCCAAACACTTTCTAGAGCATATTTGGAAATATAACTTATGCTTTCAAATGACATTGTTTGGAGTGACAAATTCTATTTATACTAATAAAATAAAAGAATTTCATCAGTATGAGTCATCTTTCATTTTTTCATATTTTTATATAATGTATTATAGATTCTATATTACATACAGATTATCCATTTTTATATAAATATACAAATGCAGGAAAATATCAGCCAGGTTCTGCTAGCTATAATATAAAATTTAATAAGTTTAAGTCAGTTGATAATAATTAAACCTGAGCAATGCTGGATAACTTCACTAGTTTATATATAATTGTGCCAAGTTTTTTTTAAATTGGTTAAGTAGGTTTGAGGAGGTTAGAACAAACATATATGTAAATACAATGATTTTATTTTTAAGACAAGCAAAATTACCCAGTATTGCTCAGGTTTATTTATTAGCTCACACTGACATAGCCTATAGGCTGTGTCAGCACTACTCTTGAGCCGCTTGGACTAACAGCTTTGCTGTTGCCCTCATAGCTGGTGAGCTGATTATCCTTTTTAACCAACTTTATAAAAGGAGAAGGTTATCAATTTGACCTGTATATATGTTTTTTTTTATTTTTTTACTGTTTGTTTGCACATAACTGAAATAAATTATTTTTTATTTTTAATCAAAAACCACACTTTTCATAATTTTTCTAATAGATTATTGTATTGTCATGGAAGATATATAAATATACCAAATTTTAAAGCATTAGCTAACATGAAAGGTAAACTTGAAAATTTCAAATTAACCAAATATTAAACTGCTCAGCTATAACAATATACCAAATAACTTAAAAATATATAGCATTTTCACTTATTACATATAAAACTTTTTATTTTGAACACTAAAATAAAATTTTTTTGATGGATTATTTCATTGTCATTGGAGATACATAAGTGCTAAATTTGAAAATCTCTAGCTTGTCTAGAAGAAATAAAAATAAGTTGCAAGATTTGATTACAGATAGACATTAGACAGATGTGACAGTGAGTTAAAGAAAAGTGTATAAAATTTTTTTGAGAAAAAAGGACCTCCTTTTAAAAAATCTCTAAAAAGTAAGAAATAATTGAGAAATTAAGCCTTCTCAATAAAATCCTTTTGAAATCGGCGCCATATTTTAAACTGAATTATAGAATTTTGCTCACAAACACAAATTATATCTTATGTCTGGATTGGGTCCAAGTGTAAACTATAAGCAACTTAGAATAGATAGTACTGAGTATATAAATTATAAATGCCTATTATAAGTCTGTTAAAATATGGCGCCGGCCCCCCTCGGGTTGGGACCATCTAGTACTAAAAAAATATGGCGCCGACTTCATAAAGGGTTTTATCGAGTAGGCTTAACTTCTCGATTATTTCATACTTTTAAGATCCTTTTTTAAAGGGGTTTTTTTCCCAAAAAATACTTTTGTAAGTATTGGTCAAGTATCTGCCCATTAATTTAGTAAGTATCAAAATGGGCTCGGAAGCGATAGATACTTGTAGGACTAATACAAATCCGGATAAACTTAATTCCGGCATCGGTGAAGCGATAGGTTCGAATCAACTTTTTATTTATTTATTAAAACTAGCCGATTTACCCATGCCTCGCTACGATGTCTATAAAATTTCAGATATTCAACTTTTTAATTTAGATTTTATATTATAGATGACCATACCAAATCAACTATCACCAACTGCTTCGTAAAACTAAACTTATTGAAATCGAAACAACCAAAGCACCAACCACTTACCAATAACTAAAATCAGTAAATATACTAAATCAACCAATTACCAACCGCTTCGTAAACCAAAACTAAATGTATTGAAACAACCAAAATCACCAACCACTTGCCAAAACCAATTACCTTATCGAATCAACTAATCACTAACTTCTTTATTAAAACTGTGAAGCTTAATCAACCCTAAACCACCAACCGCTCGACAAAACCATTTAAACTATCGAATCAACCGAATATCAAACTTCTCGGCCATAACAATATACCGATTTCCATTAAAAACATATAAAATTTTCACTTGTTACATATAATTTATTTTACTATGAAAATTAAAAATCCAGCTTCGAGGTGCACACGGACCCCCTACCGTCCACCTATAGCTAATTTTCAGAGCTCTACATGCTCTAGTTTTGGCTGGGCATCGCACACACGGACACACATTCGCTTTTATATATAGAGATAGACAAAACCACTCAGCCAAATCTAATTGCTCAATCGAATCAACCAAAAACCACCAACCACTCAGGTAAACCTAGCTGAACTTATCAAAACAACCAATAACTAATCACCCCTCAAAGCTAAACGTGTCCTATTGATTCAAACAAAAGCCATCACCTACTCAGCCAAACAAAAAAATATCGAATCAATCAAATAACACCAAACTGCTACCTGAAACATCTCTTTATACTTAAAATCATTGAGTATGTGACTGCAGTTGGTTCAAAATCAGCCAATCGAAAGTCAACATTTTGTAAGCTGAAACCAAATGTTTCGGCAAATTGGCACTGAACACCAAATTTACTAAAATTTCCAACCTTACTATCCCTCCCACCCAATCAACTTCTGTCACTAGGCCAATCAGGCCTGATTTAAATCCATTTGATATCCTCAATTGGGTTGACAAGGATGATTGCCTGCATGGGACTGATCCTATGTTTGAATGGGAGGATTTTATAAATCCTTCCTCTGAATCACCTCATCATCAATTCAGCCCTAAAAAGGGCTGTCCCCAGTATAAACCCCTGTTTGAAATGGCAACTGAAGTTGCAGCTGCCCCTAACAACACCCTGTTGCAAGGCAATATCAAATCTATTTTGGCCCCTTAAAAATAGTTTCCCTGGGCCAAAATTTTATAAATTTCCTTTTGCCACAAAACAGGAAATGATTGTGTTGGGCCACAAGGCAGATGAATCAACCATGCAAGCCACTCAAGTATATAGCTTTACCAGTGGTAAATATTCAGAAGAAAAAACTGATTTTGTCCAGCTGCCAATTTTGCTTGCAGGTGGAGAATAACCTATCTGATTATATTGATGCAATGAACACAGCAGATATTATTGATAAAACTAATATTACTCTCTTCAACCTTCAGCCACATTTAGGTGATATGCCTACTCCATTCTTATCTCCCTGGCACATTCCCTCAAACACCCAATTTACCCCCTTCCCCCTCAGTTATGCTAGGCTAGGGAACCTGGTCTAGCATACTTGTAATGCACTGGCTCCTTCCAATGAGCCACGAATGAGTTGGGCAACAGGATCCATGTTACAGACCATAGGGCTGACAGGGCTCCTGATACTACTCTCCTTGTGCGCGCGCTACAAGATTGGACAAGCACCCCCTGGAAGACAGTTGCAAATATACTTAACCCCAGCAACATGCCTTGACTCCAAGACAAGGTATAAAGGGAGGCAATAGCTCTCCCAAGCTCACTCTCAAAGTCCAATTCTTGTTGATTCAAGCCAAACATGGCTGCAGTTAGGCAATATTTAAGAATAAAAACAAAGTATAAATATATGAATTTTAAGTTCTTTTATTTAATATTGGCCAGGTCGATAGAAAACAGAACTGAGAAGCCTCCAGCTCCCAGTTCCTTCCCTATATACACATGCTACAAGCTAATATAAAATATAACACAAGCTTATGGTGCTAATCTGACTAATGCTTGGTGTAAACCTTACAGCAGGATCATGAATCCTCACTCAATGGTTCTGTGCCAGTTCTGATTCTCAACAGTTCCGCACCAGTTCCATTTCGAATTCCAAATGAACCGTGAAACTTCCAAGCACCTGTTCCATTCCATTCTTGATTCGAATCCAAATCGAATCTCGAAACTCCCCATTTTACCTGATTCTCATTTTTCCTCGACTTGAACACCCATCTGGCTCCTTGGCCTACTCCAAGCTCCTGCCCCTTAGGCATCCCTGCCAGGACCAACTCCCCCTCCTCCTCCATACATCCAGACACAGCCTGCCCTGTCTTACCAAAGATCAGGGCAATGTGATGCTGAGGATAAACCTCAACCGTCATATCACCCCCCTAGACAAGAAAAACTCTTGGATTTTCTCAGGACATCGGGCACAATCCCTAGCTGACTGCCATGTGGACTCCTCAATAGGATGACCCACCCAACGTACCAAGAATGAATGACGTCCTCTCACCACTTTGGTGTCAAGAATCTCCTCAACTTCATACTCCTTGGCTCCTTCTCCAGCTGGGAATAAAGGGGAAGGACTTTCAGATGGCTGGCCAAAGAATGGCTTGAGCTACGATATGTGCAACACTGGATGAGCTCTTGACCCTTCTGGGAGCTTCAGCTCAAATGCCACCTCGTTCACCGCCCTCACTACCTGATATGGGCCCAACGCCACCGGCCCCAATTTCTGGCTCCTTACAGGCAAGGCGTAGTTCCGAGCATTCACCAAGACCCAATCACCTCTCTTGAAAGCTCTACCTTCAGATCTATGCCAGTCTGCCTTCCTCTTCTGAGCTGCGACTGCCACCACCAAATTCTTCTTCAGGAGCTCCAGGGTGTCACGGGTATCTCGTGACAGTTCATCTGCCGCCGGATTCCGCCCTTGCTCCCTAGGCCCCATACCCTCTGGGTGTTGGCCGTGATTTGCGAAAAATGGGGTCATACCCGTGGATGAATGCTTATGATTGTTATAAGCAAATTGAGCCAGCTTCACCCAATATACCCAGTCATCCTGCCGCCCTGAAACATAGCACCTCAAATACTGCTCTAATATCTGATTTACTCTCTCAGTTTGGCCATCTGACTGAGGATGATATGCTGACAAATGGCAAGCCTTGATCTTTAGATTACCCAACATGTGGAGCCAAAATTTAGATGTAAATTGCGGACCCCAATCTGACACAATCTCTTCAGGCACCCCATGTCTGGAGAAAATCTCATTTACAAAAATCTGTCCTGCCACTTTTGCAGAAATGGTCGACCAACAAGGGAAAAACTCTACATATTTAGTTAGGCGATCCACCACCACCATCAAAGCATCCATCCCCTGTGACTTGGGCAGTCCTGTGATGAAATCCACACTCACTGAGGACCATGGCCTAGAAGGAATTTGAAGCGGCTTTAATTTTCCCCCCGGTGCCACCCGTTGGGCCTTTGCCCTGGTGCAAACCACACAATGCGAAACATACTTCTGCACCACCTCACCCACACCTCTCCATGAATAGTGACGGCGAACAAGATCTAACATCTTCTCTTGACCGGGATGACCTGCCAGAGGATGGTCGTGATTAGCTGCCATTACCTCTTGTTGCAGACTCTTCACTGGGACCCAAATCCTTCCCTCATGGTGTATGATACCACCCCAAACTGAGAATCCCGCATGCCCCCTGCTTGCCTCACCTTCCCCTGTCTCTTCTCTTATCTGTTGGCCCAGCTCACATCTTTGCTGTGCAGTCTGGATTCTTCCTGCCATTCCATCTCTCCAGCCCTGGATTGTTGCAAACAAGTTCTGTGGCAACATCGTGGCTGTGTTGAACTTCCTCAACTCCTCATCAGAAAACACCAGTCCAGAATCACGGCTCAATAAATCTGGCAAGATATTTTGTTTTCCCGGCTTGTATTCAATCCGCAGGTCATATTGAACCAACTCTAAGTGCCACCAGGCCTGCCTCTGGTTCATCAGGCGTGGGGACTTATAGTATTCTAAGGCTCGATGGTCCATTCAGATGTCAACTGGGTGCCTGGCATACAATAGGTGGTGTTGCCACTCCCCTAAGGCTGCAACTATTGCCAAAAGTTCCTTATCGTAAAACTGGATAGTTGGTTTCAGCTGGTGCCATCTTCCGACTGAAATAACAGACAGGATGTTCAACCCCATCTTTACCCTCCTGCAACAACATGGCTCCAAGTGCAAAATTTGACGCGTCAGTCTCTACCACGAATGGTTTGTTTGGGTCAGGGTGTGCCAGAACTGGGGCTGTCAGCAAATTCGTCTTCACTTGCTGAAATGCCCTCTCCTCAGCCTCCCCCCAAACGAATGGCACGTTTCCTGTCAGTCTTGTCAACGGCACAGCCCATTGGGCCAGATCCCTAGAAAACCTCCGCACAAAATTCACCACCCCCAAGAAGCTTCGCACTTCAGTCCTATTCCCAGGAGCCTTCCATTCCCGCACTGCTCGCAACTTATCAGGACAGATCGCTATCCCTTCTTGGAGGACCACGTTCCCTAGGAAGGACACCGATTCTTTATTGAACTCACACTTGGATGGCTTCAACTTCAAGCCCGCGTTCCTAACCACCTCCAACACACTTCTCACATCCCTCACATGGTCCTGTACCGATTTGGAAAACACCAGGATGTCATCCATATAGGCAACACAACACCTACCCACTAAGTCCCCCAATACATGATCAATAATGCGCTGGAAAACTGCAGGGGCATTGCGTAGGCCAAATGGCATAACCCTGTACTCAAAGTTTCCCAGATGACATTTGAATGCCATATACTGCTGGTGCTCAGGGCGAACAGGAATTTGATTAAAAGCGTCCACCAAATCTAATTTGGTGAACACCCCACACCCGGAGATCATGGGCAGAATGTTCTCCATGAGTGGCATTGGATAGGGATCAGGTTCTGTTACCTCATTCAGGCGTCGGAAATCAACACAAGGACGTAACTCCCCCTGACTTGGGAACCAACAGGACTGGCGAAACCACCGGCGACTTGGAGGGCACAATCAAGCCCATATCCAGCATCTTCTGGACATAACCCTCCAATGCCTCTCAGGCCCGGGGATTCAACGGATAGACTGGACAGCCCTTTGGTAACTCAGAGCCTTCCTTAAACCGGAAACCAAATGCAAAATCCCCTGTAGGTGAAAAAGGTGCATCACCTTTAGGCTCAAACACCTCCGCGAAATCCTGATACTCCCTTGGCAATCCTTCCGCTGACACACTTGAGGTGATTCCACCCATGTGCTTCACCAACGAACCTTGGAACTGAAACGTCCATTCAAACGACCCCTGGCCTCTAGGCGACAGCAGAACCCTCTCTCTCTTCATATCAAACTGTGGATGGACATGGTGCCACCATCTCATCCCCAGCACCACAGAATGTGGCAGGTGAGCCACGGCGTGAAACCTCTCCCTGAATACCTCCGGGCCTTGCCTCAACAGGACCTTGGCCTGTACTCGCCATACCGCCGTTCTTTTGGAGGTGTCTGCCAACTTCACCCATCCATCCTTCTGTAATGACAATCCATGGCTTCTTGCCCACTTCTCCTCAACATAATTCTCCCCAGCTCCGGTATCAATCAAAGCTAGAACTTCACTGCAATCCCTTCCTTCATCCCCACGAGCACACTGATGGGCAAAATCAGATAAGGATAAGATGAAGTAAGCGGTTTATTTTGAGGTACCAGATTCACCGGTTTCTTGCGAAAATTATAAGGAGCCTTCTTATTCTGAGCCTCAGGATCCTGAGTGGTAATCCCAATGGGAATCCCTGTCTCTCGCACCTCCACCATACCCTCAGGATTCCCTTGACTCTTCTTCCCTTCCTCCACATAGCTAAACCCCTTAGTACCATATATGGGCTCGAACCTGCCCTTCTTCCACCACTCTGTCCTCGGAATCCCACTGGGGTTCGCACAACTTCCTGACGGGCCTGTACCAAACTCAACTGTCGTTCTACCTGCAAGGCCAAACCCACCTCTTCCTCCAACGTCGCTGCAGGTTTCACCGCCGCCATTGCTAATAATAGATCAGCTTGCAAGTTTTGGCGAAACATGCGTGGAAGCTGAGTCTCAGGTGCCTTTGCTGCTCTTGCCAATGCGCGGAACATCTGGCCATACTCCTCCACTGACTTCTTCCCTTGACCACACTGCAGTAAAGCCGCCCAGGCCTAATCCTGCGTCTCATCTGGACATGCTGCACGATCAATCCAATCCAGACATTCCTCCACTGATACAGGTAACCCTGACTGCTCTTCCAAAAGTTCTCGCACCCAGTTGGACTGCTTTACTGGAAGTGCCAACAGAACCTGACTTAACTGCAAGGCAAACGAATCCTCCCCACCCGCTGCCTTTGTCAAACGTCCCTGAAACTGAACCCGGCTAAACGTCTGGTGGATCAGTTCCAAGTCTTCCAATTTCAAAACCGTGGGAATTCTTCCTTTGTCCTTCCCAGGCCCTACCACTTTCCCACCATTCTGGGACACACACTCCAAAACCCGGTATAATTCATGAAGCAAAAAGGCGGTGGAGAATATCACCATCAAGAGTGTTGCAGTATGGTTATACCACTTTGGAAACACAACTTCTTCTGGCACCTCTTTCGCTTGCCACCACAACGACAGGAAAGTAAATGAGTTCTGTTTAATGTAACGCACTGGCTCCTTCCAATGAGCCACGAATGAGTTGGGCAACAGGATCCATGTTACAGACCATAGGGCTGACAGGGCTCCTGATACTACTCTCCTTGTGCGCGCGCTACAAGATTGGACAAGCACCCCCTGGAAGACAGTTGCAAATATACTTAACCCCAGCAACATGCCTTGACTCCAAGACAAGGTATAAAGGGAGGCAATAGCTCTCCCAAGCTCACTCTCAAAGTCCAATTCTTGTTGATTCAAGCCAAACATGGCTGCAGTTAGGCAATATTTAAGAATAAAAACAAAGTATAAATATATGAATTTTAAGTTCTTTTATTTAATATTGGCCAGGTCGATAGAAAACAGAACTAGAAGCCTCCAGCTCCCAGTTCCTTCCCTATATACACATGCTACAAGCTAATATAAAATATAACACAAGCTTATGGTGCTAATCTGACTAATGCTTGGTGTAAACCTTACAGCAGGATCGCGGAATCCTCACTCAATGGTTCTGTGCCAGTTCCGATTCTCAACAGTTCCGCACCAGTTCCATTTCAAATTCCAAACGAACCGCGAAACTTCCAAGCACCTGTTCCATTCCATTCTTGATTTGAATCCAAATCGAATCTTGAAACTCCCCATTTTACCTGATTCTCGTTTTTCCTCGACTTTAACGCCCATCTGGCTCCTTGGCCTACTCCAAGCTCCTGCCCCTTAGGCGTCCCTGCCAGGACCAACTACCCCTCCTCCTCCATACATCCAGACACAGCCTGCCCTGTCTTACCAAAGATCAGGGCAATGTGATGCTGAGGATAAACCTCAACCGTCACAATACTAGAGGTTAAATTGGTGTTTTTTTAGCAATTTTACTTCTTTTTTATCCTGCTTTTTATTTTTTGTCAGCAAGAAGGGTCCCCTGGTCCCCTTGCCTTGGATAAAATGAGTATGTGACTGCCACATTTAGGTGATATGTAAACTCCATTCTTGTCTGTCCTGGCATGTTCCCTCAAACACCCAATTTGCCCTCTTTCCCCTCAGTTATGCTAGGCTAGGGGAACCTAGTCTAGTATACTAGAGGTTAAATCAGGCTTTTAGCAATTTTGCTCCTTTTTTATCCTGCTTTTTATTTTTGTGTCAGCAAGAAGGGTCCCCTGGTCCCCTTGCCTTAAATAAATGAGTATGTGACATCTCTTACAAACAACTAAATCAACTTCTACTTAACTTGCCAAAAGTATTTTATTAATTAGGTGAACCAAATTAGGCAGGTTATTAAAATATATAAACCTAAAATCCAGATACCTGTGCTTTGCTACAGTATTTAGTTTATCAGATGATAAGCTCACATTGTAGCCTATAGGATGTGCCAGCACTACTCTCAAGCCACTTGAACTAGCAGCTCTGCTGTTGCCCTCATGGCTGGTGAGCTGATTATCCTAACCACTTAATCTACTTAAACTCTAATACTAATTTTTGTTGAGTTTCAGGTGAGAAATTTGGTGAATTACTCAATAATATTTGTCAATTCTCACCCACTCACCCAAATAGATTGAACCCATCAGGCTTGATAATTTCAGATTCAATAACATTTGTCAATTATCACCCACTCACCCAGATAGATTGACCCTATTAGACTCAAAGGTTTCAGATGTCAGTCAGTATATCAGTATGTCAGTATATTTTTTTAATAAGTAGATGATTTCTTAAACCACCACAACTAAACACCACCTGATTTAAAGTATAATCAGATAAATTTTAAATCTATCAGCTTTGTACCTGCAGTATGTGTATCAAACTTTTAATTTAGGCCAATCCAACAATCACTTAAGTAATCTAACCATCACAATCATTTCTTTAAAAGGTAAATGACTAAATATAATGATGACATCACAGCATGAAATTAAATAAAATGTCAAGAAAGTTTCAAACAACCTTCAATCATGAGGCATATATTAGCTAATAAGCTTTTAGGTAATCAAGGCAGTTTGACCTTGGGACAAATATACTACACCAAAATTTTTTTATAGCCAGTACAAGTTTTGAACATGAATTGAACAAAACCTGGACTAGAGTGGAAGCAGGAATTACCCTGCCATGCTAACCTCCCTTAAAATTTTTTATCACAAGATAAAGATTTTAACTTATCTTCAAGATTTATTTTTTTCTAACTGAATAGTGCATAATATTAGCCTTTCCTAGTCACAACTCTAGTTGCTAAATCTGACAATATGAAAAGTTTTTAAGCTTTTTCTGCTTTAAGCTTTACAATTTTATAAGATCACTTATTTTGGCATGCTATACTAGTTAAAAACCCATTCTATGAATGAGTAGCAAAGATTTTTCCTGATACTGTTTTGGCTATCAGTTTAATGTTATTTGGTTGATTGATAGGTTTGAAGGTTTGCCAAGAAGTTTAGTGGCTATTTATTCTATTCAATAGGTTTAATATAGTTTTGTTGAGCATTTGATACCAGTAGGTATCATCCATTTATAAACTTCATGGTATTTTTTACAGTTTCCACATTTTTTTTACAGTTTTCAAGGCATTTTTTACACATTTCACATATCTTTTTATGGTCTTAATATTACTTTTTTCAGTTTTCACAGAGGTTTTTTTACTATATTTTACAATTTTAAATTTCAAAAAGATTTTAGTTAATACATTTTAAAATTTATCATAAGATATAAAGACTATAGCACATATGCCATTTTAATCTCCTATACTTAAAATATCCTTTCAAATCACCCCTTTATACTTCAAATATCAAATTTAAAATTTGAATCTTGAGCTCACCATCAAAGTTATATATGCTAATTTTCTTCCTGGTATGTTCTTTATATCAGAAAAACTGTATTCAATGGGGTTAAGTTTATAGCTATAAGAAGATATAAATATGAAATTCAAATTTTTCTCCATAGAATACTCTCTTAGAGCATTGGCATAGTGAATCTCACATTATCTATTATAAAAGTTCTATTGTATAATATGCATAATTCTTTGCATCTTTTACTAAAATTATAAAGAAAGCTTTGAAAATCTCAGCGTTACTGAATCAAATATGCTCTCTGCATATACAACTTCCTCATTATTGATAGCTAAAATTAAAATAACATTCAGATCTTTGTTTGCTGGTACCAGAACTTAGATAGGCTACCTCTTGTAAATCTACCATATATCCTTCTTAGATATATGTTGAAACCACTTTCATCAATGAAAATATTATATATATCATCCTCATCTTTAGATATGAACTCATAAGCATATAATTATCTTTTTAGTTAAATGTTTTCAGAATTAATAATACTTCTAGTAAAATACACTATTTTTGTGTTACAAAAATACTTTAATACCTTAAAAAATATTTTATAAAGCCAAGAAATATTTATCTTCTTTACTACTCTGTTTGCTATTTCCATTAAAGTGTCTGTTGAATTAGTTTCTATTATATTCTCTATTATTCCATGACCTCTTGACTGGCTTTTATATACAGGGTTTCATATTTTTAATGATTCTATTTTCTTTATAGATACAATACTTTTTCTAGCAGCTTTTTAATCTATTGAAAGCATATTATAAGCCTCTTTTATAAAAAACTTTTCTTCACAGACTTTTCTACTAAAAAGTTTGTGAGTCTCATTATCTACAAATTTATTTTTACTTTCTTCTACATTAATTTGATGGGTTTCACTATGATGTTTATGATATAATAGTTAAATATTAGGAAAGAAAATATTGACATTTAAAATGATAATGTAGATTATAAAAAGTTATTTGAAAACTGTAAAAACACCATGCAATATTATATTTACTCATTTCTGCTGTTATGAACCCAGAGTGCTAAAAAGACCTGGCTTTCTTCATGTGTATACCAAGACCCACAAGGGAAGCCACAGTCACATGGCGCCACTGGTTTCAAAAAGCTCTAGATGGGCGCATTGGAGGGGGTATTAGACAGGCTCCAACCCAGAGAATTGCTGACCATTTGCCTTTTTTTAAAAAAATAGAAAAATATATTTTAATACATATTTTAACTTACAAAGGAAACTAAGGAAAAGAATAACTCAACACCTTACCATTAGCAGGGTGATGGGTCTTATGATGGGATGGGGAAGAGAGAGCTCTAAGCTAAACTATGGTAGTAGGGAATGATTTTCAACTCAAATTTATAAATTAAAGATTTGATCTCTGATTTCCTCTTGATAATATTGCCCAATGGTTCCAAGCTATTTTGGGATATACCCAATTTAGGAATATCAAACCTTCATATTTAATTTTGGAATGGGAAGTCAGGTTCATCCTCATTTTTGGCCCTTTCTTTCCAACTTTTTGCTCTAATTTGGCTTGCTAGGTAAGTTTTACCTTTTCAGATTAACTTCTGGTTGATCTCCCTGTTGGGGACAGGGAATGAAAATTATGGTGGATAGATTCTTGATCCTTTAATGTCTTCACAAAGTTGCTTATCTTTTCAAAATAAAAACATGTAGATTTTGATATTAGAATTGGTTTGGGTTTGGGGGTAGGTGTGGGAAAGGAATGTGGCAAATAGGGAGGGGCAGAAGCCACCCAACTCTAGTCCAGGGTATGCCTCTAGGTCAGAGATTTTGGTGAGAGGCTGTGACCTAGATTTGAACATTTTTGGTTCTATAAGGGTGCATGACCCTATCCAGCTTTATAGCTGGAGCTAAGTAACTTACATTACTCTTTTTTTAAAAAATAGTGTCTACCCTCCTTCAGGGGAGCTATCCAAAGCATAATTGTTATTTGGGATTGGGTGTTTAATAACTTCAATTATAGCCTTCTTGGGAGGTAATGTGAAGGTGCCTTGGGGGTGGCCTTGTGAAACTTGGAAATTAACTCTTGACAGTTATTACAATCTTTAAGTTTAAAAAACCCTGAGGGGCTCCTAGTGCAGGCAAATATTGCGGGATGAAGGCCTGGGGTACTGCCCCCCATCACACTAGGGCTGTGCAAGCCTAAGCACCACCAAATGTAGGCCCAACTGCAATTGGGAGTAGCTCATGCTACCCCCTAAACTGACATATGCCCACCCTGTTTAAGTACTGGGAAGCTCGTCTGGACCATTCAGGACAGGTGATATGCCTCTCATCCCCCTTTCAGGGGACAAGGCCCAATGACCCCCAAATTTAAGGCCCCTGAGAGGGAGAAGCTGAAGCTCTTTATTGTCACCTGCTGTTTTAGCAGAGTTGTGATCTGGCCCCTTTTTACCCAGAAAGCCTTGGAGTCCTTTTAAATCAAATGTGATTTTATTGCATAATCAATTTCACCATCAGCTGGATCATGCTGATTGTACTGGCAGTTAGATAAGATTCAGGCCAACTTAGCAAACCACAGCATTTATTGTAGGCAGGTGCATCAAAGTGAAGCCAACCAGGATTGCCCCTCCCTTGATCTAGGGTCCACACCTGCGCAACCCCTGCCTATGAGGAGGCTGTTTAACAGGCTCCATGCCTGACTTGTAACCCCCTTCCTGCCCATATTCTTCCCTCAGGGAGTGGTAGACACCCGCAAGAACAGATTAGCACAGTTCTTACTACCATTCAGCACCTCTTTCAGGCCACTACAGGACCTGATCAATGTACCTCTTTGGGTTCTAGTGTTAGCTAATCACCCATGTTTCCATGAGATTTTTCTGGTTGAGCCATTTGGAGGCCCCAGCTTACCCTAATTAGCTCACCAGTTCTTACAATCTTTGGAGGGAACCCAACTATATTTATAGGATGGGAATCCCTTTCAAAATACTAGGTACTGAAAACTGTATTTGGCTCTTCATGAGTTAAAATCTGATCTACTTCAAACTCTGGTTCACCCTCAACCATGATGGGCACCACCTCAACAATATTCTTTCCTTTAAATGGTGATAAAGAGGAGGTTTGAAAGAAGTTTTAAATCTTCCAGTGTTGGGGAAGTTCCACATGTAAGGATCCACTGTTCACCATTTGGTAAAATGGGGAAGGGCCCTGCGCTCTTGCAAACTAACAAAAAAAATGAGACCTTGAGGCGCAAATTCTTGGTATCCACCATAAACAAATCACCTTCTTGATAGTTAGGAGCCCCACAATAACTCTTTTCTAAAAATCTCTTTGCACCATTGGTGCATTTAATAAGCTGGCTCTGAACCAGTTGATGCACATTTTGGACTTGGGTGACAAAGAGATCTGAAGTAAGGATTTCACTACGCGCTTGTGGCCTAATACTGAACGCAGGGTTGTACTCCTAATTATAATAAATAGGTGACACCCCCTGTTGATGCATGGAAGGAGTTGTTATATGCGAATTATTTCATAGGGAGGTCTGCTGCCCACATATCCTGAGAAAAAGTCGTGTAGCATCAATTTTACTGCTCCAAGGACTGGTTAGTGCGCTCTATTGATTATCTGACTGAGGGTGTTAGGCAAAGATTTTCATGGCATAATCTTTAACATTTCACACAAAGCTTCCTAAAATTATGAGGTAAACTGAGGTCCCCTGTCAGGATTCCTATTCAGATAGTAGATTCAGATGTGTTGGCTGACAGGAATTAATCCCAATCTGACCATATAGCCCAAACTTCTGTCAGGGATAATTTTTGAAGAAATTTGATGACTTTCAAAGTCAGGGATCAACCCTGACTTATGTGGTCAACTATTGCTCCCTCAGAGCTACCTAATCTCAGGTTCAATCTCAATTCATGTAACAAGCAAAGCCTATTTAACAAGATAATTGACTTGCTGCAGAATCCCCAATTTGTGTGAATTATAGATCTACGCTCTCTTATTCGAGGTGGGCCAACCTGGGGACAATACTGCACCAATTATTGGGAAGTTGAATGAATGGGAAAGGAGGATAAAATCTGGAAAACCTCCATGTGTGGCATATGATAGGCCAGGAACTCCATGAACCGCCTTTGCTAATTTGCTATCTCGGTTCAGGGCATTGGTGCACAATGGTAACACAGTCATAATTGTCCCCTACCCAAAGTTCCTGTACCAGAATTGAACTTGGGGAGGCAGCGATAGAGGTCCCTATTCTACCACTGGGGTATCCTTCCCTTTTAGATCTAAGCTTGGATTGCTTAGATTTTTACTGAGACACTCCCCAATTTTCATTATATTGTGAATACTAAGCTAATAAAACTTACTATCTTATTTTTTCAATTTTAATTAAAAGATAGTATATATTTATGTGGAATTGCATATACAGACTGAGTATCTAAATTAGGACTTCTTGACCAAGAGAAGCACAAAGGTACAATTTAACACCCTTGAGCTTTGGGTCCCCTGGCCTAAAATTATCAATGGATACGTGGTATCACACCTGTGGTCCCAACAAAACTGGTGCTCCCTGACAGGTACACTCCAAGTTCACGGTGAAATTATAAAAATAAAAAATAATAAAAGCAACAATTGACAATAATGATTTTGCTTCAGAAAATGCCTTGGTTGAAAGCTGACCATCTCAGTGGCTGGGTGATCAACATGCACATAGGAGATACAGCGAACAACTGCAACATTCAATTTTCCCATCAACGGGAGGTGACCCTCCATGATCAATCCACCAAACAATGTAATTTACATTTTTCAGACTTTGCTGAAGCTCTCCAGCTCCTCTTATCTGGGGCCTTTGTCCCTGGAGGCTGAGCTAATAGAAGATAGGCTCTTGCAGTGCCAGCCCCTGTGATGATATTGGCTTAAAGTTCTTCGCTTAATATAGAACAGGTTGGAGCTGGACATATGGAACGCTATCTGAGTCATTTTGTACATCCCACTTTATACCATCTAATTCAAGTAGTGGGGTTCCATTATCAGTAATTACTCCGCCACTCGCAGTTATCAGAGACAATACACTTGCAGCTCCTCCAATTCTACTAATCTGCTCCCAGTTTGGCAGTGAAAACCAAAATGCTATAACGGAAAATTAGCAGTTTATTAATGAGATACAAGATGTGTTAACCCGTCTGAATCAAGGGGTCATGAGTTTTGTTTGGACAGAACAACCTAATCTTTTTAGTCAACTAGAGGTAACTATCCATAATCATGTTGTAGGTTAAACCTGAAAAGTACAATCAGAATTTGATAATTTTATCACCTATGTGGATGAACGCCTCCAATAATTGGAGGAAATGATCTATGAATTAAAGAATGGCCAAAATAGTCATCCATTATTCAGGGCTACAAGGCGTGCCTGGTGAGCATGGGCCCATTGGTTATGACAGATGTGATGGCGAATGGGGACCCCCTGGTCATGATGGACAGGATGGTGGACGGGGACCCCCTTGGCCAAGAGAAGCTCTGGGACTCAGTGTTGACCCAGGGATCCCCAATGAACGCCTTCAGGCGTTAATTCAGCAAGTAAAAAACCTTGATTTCCAATTAGATGCATTGCCCAAGGAGCCCAACTCACTTTGGATAGAGTTCCCCTCTTCCTCAAAGTTTCCTTATCTGCTCATCATAAATGCCTTGGGACCTTAGCAGCCCTACCTACTGTGGTATGTGGATTGGAGCAAAAAGTTCTTGCCACTGAACAAAATCAACTTGAACTCCAAGTTTCCAATATGCTATAAAAAATGAAATGTGGAAAGTAATCTAACTTGTCACTTCAAAATTGTCTCTCAGTGCTGCTCACGAACAAGTAGATTTAATAATTGAGGATATTAATGATCTTCAGTGTCAAGTGGATGCGCTTCAACCTTAAGCATATATCCAAGATACCACTTCTTTGTTAGGTGAAAGCGTGGTCCCAGTATTGTTTCATGTCGTTCAGCCTCCAACCCACCAATTGGTACATTTAAACCTTTGTTTACAGAAAATTACGCCACCAGGGAGGGAAGTATCTTCTCTTTCTTTATATTTTTATGAAAGCTCTATGGAGGAAGTGGCCAACCACCAATGGCGTAAACACCTGATGAACTGTATTAATCACATGGCTTAAAATCTTATGGTCCCCCATCTGATGCATTGCTATACTTGGACTGATGCCAAGTCTGACTTGCATTGGGAATTTGGGAGAGACCTAGCCCTATCCAACCAAAAACAGACCTTCATGGGCATCAGCCTTAAACAGGGGGGAACTATCAATGATTTTGTCCACCGTTTTTACCTTGAGGATCAAAGGCTGGTCACAGGGAATTGTCTTATGTTAGATGATGCTATCTTGCCTCATTTTTGGCATTTAAAAATGTGTCTGATATTCTACTTATATCCAAAAGTGGTGAAAGCCAGCTTGAAGTTTTACATTCATATCAAAGAAGCTATTTTGGAAATTCTGATTGAACTACATAAACCCACCAGGCCACCTCGTTTTAACAACAATAAGCCCTGGCCCCAAGTTTTAGCAGTTACTTCCACCATTTAGCCTACAACCTGAATTATACTGCACCCATTGCAAGAGAACCAACCACACTGTGGACTTTTGTCATGTACTTCAACGTAAGGTGGTAAAGGATCAGTCAGTATAGGGCATGAGGCTCCCTATGCTAACGGAAATCAAGTGCCTCAAGACCCTTGTTCTAGCTATAGCTCTATCTCCAGCACTTCAGGCTGTTTTGTGTTAGCTGCCCCTGAAAAAGTTGATGTACCTCTTTCTATTCAAAGAAATGAAAATCTCCATCTTTCTTACTTTTATGTTGGTCAGTTAACCAAACAAATTTTGGCAGCCAACTTTTCTATGGAAAGCCAAGCACTGGCAGATAAAACTAACAAATGCATTGAACAGCCCTGAGCTTGGCCGTGGCAGAATCCTCCACTTACTTCAATGAAAATCCCTAATGACAGTCTACTAGCTGTTAATTCCCAGTTTGATCTTTGGTGGTTCAAATCGATGTAGTCATACATAATGTTATAGTCTTGGTAATAATTGACACTGGTTCTCCAGTTAACGTTATTTTCTCCCAATTTATCCAAAAGATAAAAATGGCTCCAGACTTAATCCATGATGCTGAATATGTGACGACAGGTAGTCGGTCTACTAACGCTTGGAGCATATTCTGCCTTACCCCTTCAATTTGGGATATTTTTAATTACTGCCCACACCATTGCATTAGAAAATAATACTTATGAGTTGCTTATTGGGGTCCAATTGATGCGAAAATTCAATTGCATCATCAACCATAAGGAAAAGTACCTATCCCTACTAGGGTTTCAGATCCCATTAATATTTGAACTTCCTGTCAAAAGTAAAGGAGCCCTGAAAAAAGGACATGTCTCCTCAAATACCCATCCTCCATTTGCAAAATTGAATACCAAGTCTTAGGGGGAAAACCAAGTTACACTCGGAGGCTGTGGATGCGGAAGAGGGTATCGTTTTGTATGCCCCTCATCCTATCACTAAACCCTCTGGCTCACAAGTTATTATGGATATAGGGATCCGATTCTCATCCCTCCTAATCAAATTTTGGAGCTAAGTGGACACCCAAACCTTTCCATCAAGGAAGCATTAAATTTCCTGGAAATTTTGGATCATGCATATGGGAAATCTATCTCTATTATATTAGGGAAATTAACAAATGAAGCCCTCCAAGTCCCTTGGCATGCCCTATTGCTTATGTAAAACTATGTTCCAAAGAGAATATTGCCAATGTGAGTTGTTTTGTATCGTTACAAGATTTAGGATTTGATCCCCTACCTACCATAGCTCTGGTTAAAAGTAGAAATGGGGTCAATATTACCCCTAACAAACGTCAGAATGTCAAAGACCTCCTTGAGGAGTAGGGAGATATTTTTCCTTGGGAATGTCAGGCAAACGGCATGTTAGAATTAGACTGGCCTGCCAGCCTAGGTACTGAAGCACCCAAACGGCAAACCAGAATGCCTGAGGCACTGCTGCTGGTATGACAGTTATGGAATTGGAAAGGAGTTCCACCAAATAATTGCCCATGAGCCATAATTATGTATAGACGCATAAAGAAATACCAGATGAGCACGGCCATAAAACCTGAGGGGTTTTGGAATACCAGCAGAAAAGGCGGTTTGTTTTCCAACATAAAAAACTAGAATTGGGGAAATGATTTTTTATTGGAAAGAAAAGGAAGAAAATCGACCAACAATTTTTTCAGTACATTGCAACTGATTAAATAGTGGTTGATTGATGCAGGAACAAGCAGGGATTGGGTCCCTCAAGTTCAACCTAACTGGTGAATTTTTTGGGGATGGGGGCAGATAAGCTCAATAGGAACTGACATCAAAGGTTTCAGAAACAGGCTTAGTCACTGTCAGTTCAACCTCAAATGCCTGAACTGAGGCTCAACTGCATTTCTGGTAGTTGGCACAATGGCGTCTGGCCTGATGAGCAATGGTAATTCCCCAGGGCCACCCCATATAGGCGCAGTCCCAATTGGTTGGAAACGGTTCAGGATGCCTAACCCACCTGTGACCAGTCACTGGGCCATTCATTCAGTCAAAAGAGTTGCACCAGCTGCAACTCCCAATTTTCCAGATGGGAGCTTCAAGCTATTGTCATGGTTTCCAATGATACTACCTGCACGTCAGGGATCATCCCTGACTTTTTGAGAGGGGGTTAGTATTGATGATCGCACTGCTAGCCAGATTAAAACTGTCAGCAATTCCACCAATAACTCAATCATCATCCCTTTTTGACTATGTGGATTCTGATTGTCAGGCTTGATTTTCAATCAGTTTTGGACCAATTGACTTTGATTCGGTGATCTCAGTGCAGATTTCCCTGATCCAGTGGACAAGTTTGGCTGAGGTGAGCATGGGTACTGGGGGAGGGATCCAAAGAGGGAGAGCTGTTACCCAGTGCTCAGCTACCATATGGGTGAGGTCACCCTGGGTAACGAGGGGTACAGCCACCCTCTTTGGAACATTTTTACTTGAAGGTGAGAAGAGTGACCGATTCAAGCACAGGGGACATTCCCCAGGACTTAGATTACCCTTTCATTTTTCTAAAAGAAGGGCAACACCACCAGGAAACTGCACCAGGGCCACATTTTTGTGCGCTTTGGGCAATTTAATCGCCATTATAGTCGTAACTTATTTTTTTGGGGGGGGAGGCAGGGAGCGTCAGGGTGGGATTAAGGAAACGCCTCAAACAGTTCCATGCAGTTAGTGAAATTGTGAGCCTTAACCCAACTATTCTCATAGGCCGGATACCCTTTCCACATGATGAGATACTGAACTGGCTGCTGGGATTTGTCAGATGCCAAGATGTTTTCCACCTCGGCTTCCTCTGCATCCTTTATCACAATTGGTTTGGGTTTGGCAGGAACAATGCTCTTGAACAGGGACAACTGAGACATGTGGAAAATGAGTTCTGTTTCCATTAAGCTGGCAGTTTCAACCAGAAAGCACCATTCCCCAAGTCTTCTACCACCAGATGGGGACCCAAACGCTTGCTTGCAAACTTATGAGAAGGTACTTGCATCTGCAGATGGCGAATATCTAACATAACATGCAAGCCCACCACGATATTGTAACTGAGGAGCCATTTACAACCCGCAAATCATTTATAATCATCGATAGCCTTTATGAGGTGCTCCAGCACTGATGACTTGGTAGACTGTATGTGCTCAACATGATTTGTGGCAGCAGGAACCTCAGGACGCAGACAGGGACTGAACAAAAAAGAGGGATTGTAACCCAATGTCACTTCATAGGGAGAAAACCCCATAGAAGTGTGAGTTCCATTATTATAGGCAAATTGGGTGAGAGGGAGGTCATCAGCCCAGGTATCTTGTGCGGCTGCCACGTAACAACGCAGATACTGTTCCAAGGTTTGATTAACCCGCTTGGTTTGTCCATTGGACTGGGGGTGGTATGCGGTGAAACAGCAGGGGGTGATTTTTAAGATGGATAAAGCTCATTCTAGAACTGCGCTGTAAATTGGGGCTCATGGTCACTGATAATCTCCTTTGGGTGACCAAACAATAAAAACACATGGTGTACAAAGAGACGAGTGGTTTCTTCAGATGTGATCGCAGAAGCACAGAGAATGAAAAGGGAAAATTTGGTAAAGCGATTGACCACCACCATCACTGCCGTAAACCTATTAGAACAGGGGATTTTGACAATAAAATCCATGGACACTGATGTCCATGGACCCTCCGACTGTTGTAATGGGTATAGGAGACCATTCCTTCCTGAGAGGTCCAACTTGGCTCAAGCACAGGTATGCAATCAGCGATCCAGGCTGAGACTTCCTTAGTTGAGCCCACCCAGTTATAAGTTTGCTTGATCAATTTGATGCATTTTTTGTTGACCAGATGGCCAATCATGGGAGGGTCGTGATGTGCTCAAAGCACCTCAGATCTAAGGGGAGGAGGAACCCAAACCCGTGACTGAAAATAGATAATGACCCTTCACCAAGGAATACAGGGAATGTTTGTGGGTCTGAAGGGATAATTGCTCAAGTAGCTCCACTCCTTTGGTGCAGGACATCTGTGCTGTCATGGTTGAATGACATGATAGTGGGAACCAACCCCAAGGATAAGGCTGGGCGGCAGGAGGCCCAGAAGGTGAAACTTCAGGCCCTTCCTGACTTCAAGCACGCATTAGGAAAACGCTGGGTACAAGCCAAATATGCCCAGGTTGGTACTAGTGAGGTGCACAACGCCCAGCCCCTTGCGTCGCCCCAGGTGTTAAAACGGACGGTTTTTCAATTAATGCAGATGGTTCAACTTGATTGGTTGAAGAATGGGGTTTTGAAACCTGTTCCATTTACAAAATTACGCGTTCAAGGTCAGATACAACTTCAATCAATTACTCAAGTGAAGTCAGTTTCAGTGTATTCTACCAATTAAGATGGGAGTGTTTGACTATTGGTAAATTGGTGCTTGGGACCACATTGGCAGACCCCAAATTACCCTGACAAAGTTTAAATTTGATTTTGTGACCAACATTCCTTGTTGGTCAACTTCTCCCAATAAACTTTCCCTGTTTTCCCGTTTTCTATTATGGATTTCAGATGATCCTGTGCGTGGACCCCTTCAAGGAGGTCTCACGCTATGTTAACCATTCCAATTTGAATAAAATCAGTTTATCCCCTTGTTCACCATTGGATCGCCCAGGTTTCCTCTAACCTGGGACGCTTACTCCTTCTTCCCTTGTGCACCGCATCACTTTTGGTTGGTTATTTTCTATTATGATCGTACTTTTCTACTTAAGGTATTATTGCTCCAGCACCCTCTTCTGGGCTTTAGTACTTTTTGTACTAACAGCTAGTTTTCTGGCGTTGGCCCTGTGCACCAAGCACTACCACGCTGGGAACAGGAGAGTTATAGACACTCTACTTACATGTGCTGCCCAAACCCATGATATAAGCGAAGGATCTGGAGCTAACTCTACTGAGGCGACCACAGGCAGGACAATAGATAGGATTTGGGTGGTGGGGATCACAGTAACCAAGTCCACTTCCTCCATGTCCGTGGGGCAATGGGCCAGATTGTGGCTAAGAAAGTCATGAAGTACATTTAATGCACCTTTCACAAATTTGTATTTAAAATTGAAACTTCAAAAATCATAATAGTTATGAGCCTGCCTGTTTGCCAATTTTTGTGGTTTATGGAAATATAAAAGAGCTTAGTGGTCCATACTGTCATGGAAACGGCAGAAGAAGTTTAGACCGGCCTGCCAGTCAGGATGCATAAATACCCAAAAAGCAAGCAAGAATGCCAGAGGCATTGTCAATTGAATGACGTTGTAAGGAGCCAGGCATTGGGAAATGATAAATCGTTGGTGTAGGACATTGGTAAATATTATACCAAAAATGACCCAAATTGGGACACCCCAGACCCTAAAGGTCTTACTGCAGGGGGTGGAACCACAGATATAGTTTCAACAAGTTCACCGGTATATGGGGCTGATTCAACTGGGGAGACAAGGGGGCAGATCCTTGCTTGAAGATGGTGGACATAAGGCCACAAGATCCCAGTATATCGTTGACAAAAGTTCATAATGACAGGGTTAAATTTCCAGAAGTATCTAGCTCGCTGAATCCAATCTATGACAGTGGGGGCCATAGTGACCGAGAGTACTGGTAGAGCCTATCCAGTGTATGGACTGACGGTCCACCAGGAAAAAGCCATTGGGGATGCATCCAGAAGGAAATCAATAAAATCAAAATTGATTGGTTTTTGAGACAAAATTTTATTGCAAATGAAAAGGAAGAAAATTGACCAACAATTTTCTCAGTGCGATGCAACTATTAAATAGTAGTCAATTGATGCGGGGACAAGCTGGGATTGAGACCCTCAATTTTGACCTAACCAGTGAATTGTTCTGGAATGGGTCAGATAAGTTCACTGAAAAACTGACCTCAAAGAATTTGGCGGCAGGCTGAGTTGCTTTCAGTTTGACCTCGAACATTTGAACTGAGGCTCAGCTACATTTCCAATGGTTGGCACAACAGCATTTGGCCTGATGAGCAGTGGGAATCCACCAAGGCCACCCCATGTAGGGGCGGTCCCAATTAGTTGGGAATGGGTTTGGGATACCCAACCCACCCATGCCAGGTCACTGGGCCATTCGTTCAGTCAAAAGCATTGCATCAGCTGCAATGCCCAATTTTCCAGAAGGGAGCTTTGAACCCTCATCGATGGTGTCCAATGCTATTACCTGCCCATTGGGGATGATCTCTGACAATTTTGGGAGGGGTTGATTTTTATGATCATAGTGTTGGCCAAATTGAAACTGTTGGCAATTATAGCTAATGAATCAGCCTTCTTCCCTTTTCAACCACTTGGAATCTGAACATTGGGCTGATTACCACTTGATATTGGACCAATGAATTTCGTTTTGGTGATATCAGTACATATTTCCCTGATTAACTGTACTAGTTCTGCTGAGGTGAGTGTGGGCACTGGAGGAGGGATCCAAAGTGGAAGAGCTGTTACCCAGCGCTCATCTACCATGTGGGCGAGATCGCCCTGAGTAATGAGGGGTACAGCCACCCTCTTCAGTACCTTCTTACTTGGGAATGGGAAAATAGCCCGATCAACGCCCAGGGGATGTTCCTCAGGACTTACATTAAACTTTCCTTTTTCCAAAGGAAGGGCACCACTGCCAGGAAACTGCATGAAGGCCACATTCTTGTGCGCCTTGAGTAACTTGATCACCATAACCGTCGCAATTTTTTTGGGGGTGACAGGGAGCTTTGGGGTGGGATTTGTGGAATGCTTCGAACAGTTCCATACAATTAGTGCAATCACGCGCCTTGACCCAACTGTTCTCATAGGCTGGATACCCTTTCCAAGCCATGAGATGCTGAATGGACCGTCAGGTTTATTGGGAAGCCAGGATATTCTCTACCTTGGTCTAAACCCCATTCTCAATGATGATTGGTTCAGGTCTGTGGGAACTGTACCCTTGAAGGGTGACAGCTGGGAAACATGGAAGATGGGGTGCTATTTCTAATGAGCTGGGAGTTTCAACCAGAACGAACCATTACCCAAGACCTCCTCCACCAAATGAGGCCTGAGCACTTGCGAACTTACAGGAAGGGGCTTGTATTCATAAATGAGGAGTATCAAGCATAACATAGGAGCCCACCATTATATTGTGCCCCAGGAGCCACTTGCAATCTGAAAACCACTTGTAGTCATCAATGGCTTTGGTGAGGTGTTCCCGCATTAAGGATTGAGTTGACCTAATATGTTCAGCATGATCCGCGGCAGCTTGAACCTCGGGCTGCAAGCAAGGTTTAACTGAAAACAAAGGCTTATAACCCAACGTTGCTTCATAGAGAGAAAACCCCATGGATGCATGAGTCCCATTGTTATAAGCGAATTGAGCAAGGGGAAGGTCGTTGGCCCAGGTGTCCTGTGCAGCTGCAGCATAGCAACGCAGATACTGTTTAGGAACTTGGTTAACTCGCTCAGTCTGTCCATTGGACTGGGGATGATACTCTGTGGAATGACAGGGGGATATTTTCAGGATAGATAAGAGTTTGCACTCCAAAACTGCACCGTGAATTGTGAATCATGGTCACTGATGATCTCCTGTGGGAGACTAAACATTGAGAACACATGGCATACGAAAAGGCGGGCAGTTTCCTCTGACATAATCCTGGAAGTACAAGGAATAAAGAGGGAAAATTTATTGAATTGATTTACCACCACCATCACCGCTGTGAACCTGTTAAAAACAGGGGAGTTTGATGATAAAGTCCATGGATACCGATGTCCATGGACCCTCCACCTGCTGTAAGGGGTGTAAAAGGCCGTTTCTACTGGAGCGGTCTGACTTAGCCCAAGCACAAGTAATGCAATTGGCGATCCAGGCCAGAACTTCTTTTGTCAAACCTGCCCAATTGTAGGTCCGCTTGATCAAGTCAATGCATTTCTTATTGCCAGGATGGCCGACTGTGGGGGGATTGTGATGTGCGCAGAATACCTCAGTTCTGAAGGAGGGAGGAACCCAGATGCGTGACCAAAAATAAATGAGACCCTCCTCCAAGGAGTATAGGGAGTGCTTAAGTCTCTGGTGAGACAACTGATCACCAACTCCACGCCCTCAGGGCAGGCCATTTGACTGGCTAAGACCTGAGCAACTAGCGGGGCGTCAGGAGCCAGAGTGATGGAAGAAACAACAGGGGGGACAATTGACAGGATTTGGGCAGCAGGAATCATGGTAACGAGATCCACTTCCTCCAGGTCCGAGGAACAGTGGGCAGAGCTGCAGGCTGAGAAAATTGGGAAGTACATTGAGCACACCTTTTAAAAATTTGTATTTGAAATTAAAACTGCACAAGTCCTAATATATTCAGGCTTGCCAGTGCACCAATTTTGGGGTTTGCGAAATACAAGAGAGCCTGGTGATCTGTGCGGACTGTTAACTCATGTTGAGCACCCTGTAACAGATACCTCCAATGAGTTAATGCCCATGCTACGGCAGCCAACTCCTTGTCATAGATGACCCAAGACTGCTCCATAGAGGTGAACTTCTGGGAAAAATAGGTGACTGGATGTTCCAAGCCATTGTGCTCTTGGAGCAACACTGCCCCACTGCTACCAATGAGGCATCACATGCAATTCTATACGGCTTGGCGGGATCAGCATGTTTCAAAATGGGTGGGGACACAAACACCTCTTTAATCAATTTGAACGCCTGTTGGCATTTGGGCGTCCAGCGAAATGGTACGTTCTTCCCTGTAAGGGGGTGGAGTGGGGCAGCAAGCCGGGAAAGTGCTGGGAAATTTTTTTCAAGAAATGATGGTTCCCAAGAAACTCCATAGTTGTTTCTGTGTAGTCGGGGTTGGCCATTCTCAGATAGCACCCAACTTATTGGGAGGGATTGCATAGTCATCTTTAAGGATGAGGTTCCCAAGAAAGGTAACCTCCTCCTTATAGAACTCACACCAGGAAGGCTTGACGAACAAGCCTGCCTTATGCAAGGCGGCCACAACTGCTTCCAAGTCAGTGGCATGTTGTTTGGGAGTCGAGGAGTGAATCAGAATGTCATTGATATATGCAACTGCACAAGTAAACTGGAGGTCACCTGGTACATTGTTAATCATATGTTGAAACGTACCAGGCATTCTTCAGCCCAAAGGGCATCACGTGGAATTAAAAATACCTCATTTCATCTGTATCTCTGTTAACCACTCTTGCCCTTTCAATATCCAAATCTGATTAAAAGCGTTAACTAGATCCAGCTTAGAGAACACATGAGATTTGGCGATTGCCTGGATGATTGTCTGCTCCAGAGGCAGGGGGTAGGGATCAGAAACTGTTACTTTGTTTAAATGGCCATAATCCATGCAGGGACGGAGGGAACCATCAGATTTTTTTGGTGAAGATAATGGGGGACACGACTGGCGAGGATTCTTTAAACAGCCACCCTTTTTTCAGCATATCGTCCAACCAAGTGTTGAGCGCAATCTCTTCTTCCGCTGTATGGGGATACAATGGACAGTTGATATTCACCAACTCCACAGTAGTTCAAAATCCACAGTCAAATCTAGTGTGAGGAGGCAGATGATCTGCCATTTTCAGAGTCAAAGATACTTTGAATAGTGCATTAATCTTTCAGGAAAATGTCCGGTATGCCTGCAGGAGTGACGAGGGAAGTAATATAACTGCACCCTTGTGTTTTTACTAAGAGTGTCAATCAGAGGGAATTCACCCTCCAGTTCATCATTGATGAATGAAAACATATTAGACTCCAGGTGAATCTTGACATGTTGTCAGCGCCACCATCCCACTCCTATTATCACTGGAAACACCAAGTTCAGCATAAAGAGATACAATTGCAGAAGATAAACTGGTGTACCAAAAAGGCACTGGCCGACAGATGACATACAAGGTTTGGGAGGCAGAAGAAGCCACCATCACCAAGGGACCCACATCCATGTCCAGTTCTAATTGTTGGGCCAACTTGACACTCATGAGATTACCTGCGGCCCCAGTATCCACTAGGGCCTTGAAGGAGACATGGTGAGAACAGACACTAATCTTCATAGGCAATAAAAAATAAGCGAAGTTTTGTTTATTGGAAGATTTAGCTGTTTATGTGGTGACTGAAGAAATAACTGGCAAATTGGGGGAAAGGCCGTGGGCTTTTACTGGAGAAAAAATGGGAAGTATGAGGGCGGGGGAGCTGACATCCTCCATCTGGGCTTTTACAGATTCATTTACAGGTGAATCAGAGTCAGCCAACTCGGACATAGGGGTCACAACAGGATCAGCAGCCAGAATCATCATTGGTTCAAGGGTAGACACTCCGTCCATGTCTTCATTGGGTAATCCTATCATAAAATTTCCATTTGATGGCAGGAAGCATGGCGGGGAAAGCATTAATAGTAGTAGCAGTGGCACATATTTGATCTACTGTTCCTTGTAAGGTGGACCAGACCTCATGATGAGCAGAAACCAAATCCAAGCCTGATCTAAAGACTGCCTGAAGCATATCATTAGAGAGGGCCAGCGTGGGAGCCAGTTCACGGAAGGTAGAGATCAAAGAAGCCAAGCTAGGGGCTTCAGCCATAGTATAGAGCAATCTGAATAAGTAATCTGAGTGTGACGCAGAGGATTTCAAGGCAACTGATATGAAAGCCATCAGTGGTGTGGGATCTCCCTATTGTTCAAAAGAGTGCAGAAGGCCTCTAGCCCATCAATGGGCATCCTCTTCCACAGTATCCAATAACATGACCCCTTGTTGGTCATGAGATAATGCGGAGGCATTATTAAGAGCAATTGCCAAATGCATTTGCACCTCGGCGAGGGCGTCAAGAACTTGATTGGCTATCTCCTGGGAAGGAACACGTGAACTTCCTTCTGGGCTATTGGGAGGGGGAGGAGTAGCAATCCACGCAGCTTGGTTAGTCTGAATTTTCTCCAAGGTAGAGTGGATACTATTCATGAAATCTGCAAGTGACTAAACAAACAACAAAAATCAGGCTAATGATTGCACATTTATTTGGTAAAGGGTAACCACTGCAACGCCCACCTTGAAGAGCAGGGCGAAAGTGGCTGGAAACAATGGTTGATTGATTATGTCATGGAAACAGCAGAAGAAGTTTAGACCGACCTGCCAGTCAGGATGCGTAAGCACCCAAAAAGCAAGCCAGAATGCCAGAGGCATTGTCACCCAAATGACGTTGTATGGAGCTGGGCATTGGGAAATGATGAATCATTGGTGTAAGACAATAGTGAATATCATCCCAAGAATGAACCAAATTGAGGCTTCCCCAGACCCTGGAGGTCTTTCTGCAAGGGGTGGAACCACATGTATGGTTTCAACAAGATCACCAGTATATGGGGTTAACTCAACTGGGGTTACAAGGGGCGGATCCTTGCTTGAAGATGGTGGATATAAGGCCACAAGATTCAAGTATATTGTTGGCAAAAGTTCATGACAACAGGGTTAAATTGCCAGAAGTATCTAGCTCGCTGAATCCAGTCTATGATGGTGGGGGCCATAGTGACCAGGAGTACTGGTAGAGCCCATCCAATATACAGACTGACAGGCCACCAGGGAAAAGCCATTGGGAATGTGGCCAGAAGGGAATCAAGAAAATCAAAATTGATTTGTTTTTGAGGCAAAATTTTATTGCAAAGGAAAAGGAAGAAAATCGACCAACAATTTTCTCAGTGCGATGCAACTGATTAAATAGTAGTCAATTTATACAGGGATAAGCTGGGATTGAGACCCTCAATTTTGATCTAACTGGCGAATTACTTGGGAATGGGGCGGATAAGTTCACTAGGAACTGACATTGAAGAATTTGGCAGCAGGCTGAGTCACTGTCAGTTTGACCTCGAATGTCTGAACTGAGGCTCAGCTATGTTTCAGATGGTTGGCGTGGCAGCGTTTGGCCTGACAAGCAGTGGGAATCCCCCAAGGCCACCCCATGTAGGGGCAGTCCCAATTGGTTGGGAATAGGTTCAGGGTGCCCAACCCACCCATGACCAGTCACTGGGCCATTTGTTCAGTCAAAAGCGTTGTGTTGACTTCAACACCCAATTTGCCAGAAGGGAACTTTGAACCCTTGTCAATGGTGTCCAATGTTATTACCTGCCCATTGGTGATGATCCACGACAATTTTGGGAGGGGTTGATTTTTTTGATTGTAGTGTGGGTTTAATTGAAACCATCGGTAATTCCAGCTGATGAATCAGTCTTCACCCCTTTTTGACCACTTGGAATCCAAACATTAGGCTGATTCCCACTCAATTTTGGTTGATCAATATCATTTCAGTGATCTTGGTGCAGATTTCCCTGATTAACTGTACTAGTTCTGCTGAGGTAAGTGTGGGCACCGGGGAGGAATCCAAAGTGGAAGGGCTGTTACCCAGCGCTCATCTACCACATGGGTGAAATTGCCCTGGGTAATGAGGGGTACAGCCACCCTATTCAATACCTTCATACTAGGGAATGGGAAAAAGGCCTGATCAACGCCCAGGGGACATTCCCAGGACTTACAGCTTCACCCAAAAGTTACCAACTTCACAAAGACGCGGTAGCCTCTGTCACTGAATTTAAAGAAAGGCTGCATATCACTAGTTCCCCTCAATTTCCCTGCTGTTGCAGAAAAAGAAATTGCCCAACTCAATGAAGCTGCCATTACTGCTGTCAAGCATGTTGCTGAACTGACAGATTTTTTCATATCCACATGCATCACCAGAGCCAACATTGCAAAATTTACTCAGCTTCCTGATGCACATATCCAAGCTGAACACCAGGTTGCCAAACTCATAGAGACTATGCTCCAGGACCAAATTGTTAGTGACAAACTCAACACTTATCTATTTCACCTCAACCCTCATCCTAAGGATGCACCAACCCCTTGCTCTCAGCATTGATCCGCCTCTTTAATGATGAGCCTGATGATGATCCTCCTGATTTCCCTCCCCCTTTACCATGGTGGGATAATCAGCTCACCACTCTGCCACCTGCTAGGTTATTTTTCTCATATTTTGTGTGTCTTTCTGCTCATTTCAGGCAGTTGATTCATATTTTTTGTTTGTTTAGTTGTAGTTTCTGTTTTGGTAATGTCCATCCCCTGGTCGGCATGCCTCAAATAAAATAAAACTTTTAAAGAGTGTAAAGTTTTTTATTGTAGGTATTTTGGGGCTAATCAACACATAAAATGAAATACATCATGAAAGCTATCTTAAAAACTAAATTATAACAAATTTATACATTTTTATTAATGAGGATCCATAATAAGGTGCATATATAAATTTTGCTTTACTAGCACTACTTACTAATAAACATAATTTATATTTTAAAATGCATAAACATAAGTTCTCTTAGAAAAAACAGATAATGATTTATATATAATAATTATCAAAGATTATACAGATATATGATAACTAAAGTAGTAAATATGCAGATTATTTAGTTAATTTGTGGAGGATGAAGTTTTATTACTAAAAGAGCTATGCTTTAGTGTGCAAAAGCTACTTGAAAGTTGATGGGGGAGGAAAGACTAATCTTTAGATGTATTTCTGACATAGAGGTGTTAGTGCATCTGATCTTCTTGTAATTTTCTAGCCTTACAACAAATTTCTTCAGTTGATTATGCTGCATAAAATTTTTAGAATATGATGTATCAAATTAAGACATAGTACCAGATGTATGTGAAGTGCTGAGGCAATAAAAGAATAGAGTGAAAATATATTGGATATACTCAAGTATGAGGAGATGTTGGCAGTTGTCATAGGATGACTTGCTTTTTGGAAAAGTATACTGATAGCTATAATTTTACTGTACTTTCTAAACCATGTACTGAGTACTTTGTATAATATTGAGGTAGAATATTGAATAAAAACTTTAAATTGCTTTTTTATAAATGTTTTATTGGGCATTAAAGTGCAAATAATGGGAGATATACTACTTTAGGAAATATGTTTTTTGTTTCTGTGTCAGCTGCTTCTTCTTAGATGAGGAACAAAATTAAAGTAATACTTATATGGATATATAAAAATTTATATAACATAAGAAAAAATAAAAGTCAATAATGGTAACTTTTAGAATATATACTAAAATGGGGCCAAATCCAAGCTAAGATTTAAAATAAACTGTGTTATAGGAAAAAAATAAAAATTGCTTGAGGATGGGTAAAGTTATGCAAGGTAAGTGCTAGGTTTAAAAAGGTAGAAAGGCACCTGAATCTTATATGGACTAGGTGCGCTTCCCTAAGAGCTCAAGTAATTACATACTGAATGCCTTAAGATGGTATACTACATATTAAGTATTGAAATTTGGGGTTGACCATCCATAGGATATTGACCCCAGCCATTATACTACTAATGCCCAATAGACCTCAATGCTACCCTCATCCCATATATTGGTGTTTATTTTCATATTGATTACTATTGGCACAACATCAGATATTTTGCTAAAACTCCAGCCTGAATCTAAGCATTTAAACTTCACCAAATGAGCTTGAATTCTGGAGGATCAATTTCTATACGCTTGGTAACTGGATTTTCAGTTCCCCAAACCAGATTTTTTCTTTTATAAATTTATTACCGGAATGATTAAGCATAATTTGTCACAAATATCTTTGTCAATTTATACCCTAAGGATGTGTCCACCATTGGACAGACAATTACCAAGATTTTTCCAATGTTGAAAAGACCACCACTAAGATGTGCACAATGTTGGACATACAACTGTCAAGTTTCGGATGCACTTATCCACAGCCTATTATCAAACCATAATTAGGGAATGCTAGAAGATTTGGAGTCTGAAGAGAAGGCTGACTCAATAGAGGCCAGGGTATAAATTGGAAGAGGCTAGTAATAGAGTAGGGATGAGTTCAGCGACACATATTTTGACAGATCTTCAGCGCTGGAAGTACCCAACAAAGCTATAGTAGATTTAAAAATTTATATCTAATAAAGGCATGTTTTCTATTAAACTTTACGTTTTTTGCACTATACTGCCTTCATAAAGTTATTCATACTTGAGTGCAAATACCTGTGCTATTCTTGCCTTGTTGCAGTCACAAATGCAACAAACTGGTTCTCACTACAGGGAGCACTTTCAACAAGACCGTAGAATAGACCAAGGAACTCATACCCTGAGTCAGGACCTTAACCGCTTCAATATTGGATTCTGGGACAAGTATCCCCCTAAAACTATGGACATAGAGGAGCCACCCATTTTTACTTCCACTTCAGTAGTTTGGAAAACAAGGAGGCTGATGCTCCCACTATGGTGATTGTCCTCATAGGGCTGCTTGCCTCCCAGTCATTAGACTGGATTTCCAACTTCCCCTCCAAACACATTGAGGAGGTCATAGAATGGCTCCTCCGCGGATACCATCTCCATGTCAAAGATATCAATGAAACCCAATTAGGAATGTTCAGAATCTATAAGAATCAGGAATATCTATATGTGAATTATTGTCTATTTAAGGAAATGATGATATCTCATAATCAAAAAGATTGCTATTTAAGCACTAATTGTTAAAATAATCACTCAATATATCTAACCATCGATCCACCAGACTATGCAGATCCTCGCCTGACAGCACATTGAGATCAGCGGAATGGCCAAGTTTGCGGAGGCTTGATTCTGGGACACCAGGAACTGGAAAACCAATGGGATGGCACTTTTTGAGAGGCTACATGGTCATTCTTAACAACCAACATCAGGCAGGTGAAGCCAAATCGCCTCATAGAAAAACTTGCTGAAAAAGTAAATGGCAATTTGGCTTGTATCATTGGTGAGATACTGGATCAGCGTGGGGCGTTAACAAAATGGAGTGGCCAACATAACTCATCACTGTGGCCAAGTTGAGGAATACCTTAATTCAGAAGTGGCACAGCATACATCCATAGAGGCTGATTATTGGGAGTCACACATGCAGATGGATCACACTATCGAGCAGATGTAGAAAAATTGGATTAGCAGCTCAGTCGCGTCTCAGGTGTGGTCACTCACTAAAACTAGATGTAAGACCTTGAGTGGAGCACCAAGGTCAGTCAAGGCAGGCTCTGCAGCCTCAAAGAGTCTAAATGGAGCTAATCAATCTTCTAGCCATCTATATCTGGAGAATTCAGCTCACTGAATGCCCAAGCACAGGCACAAGGTGTGAGAATCACACTCATCACTGAAGAAAATGTTGTCCTTAAAGCCCAGTTTATTAACATGGGTGTCAGACAATTACAAGTCTGATGTTGTATTAATAGTGATTTAGGTTTTGACCTAAATAGAAATCGTACAAAAGACTCTGGCCAATTCTTGGTGGAACCCTCTGAATTGGGGCAATACTTTTATTAACATGAAACTTGGGCAAAAAGCTCAAGTTAAGATAGCAGGGATATTCTGAATCATCAGCAGAGCCAAGGGAGCCATTTGGAGGTCAAACCCGTTTTACAACAACTCCTAGTTAAGCTACACTGCAAAGACTGACCCCTTTTATAGGGTTGGAAGGGGTTTAATAAGGCAAAAATATTTTCCCACCTTCTGATTGGACTAAATAAATAAAGTCCATTCCTCATGGGTACATTTTCCCAGTTGTCGCTTCCCCCTCTGCCCTCACATTGAAGCGAGGCGAGTCTTGACCAATCTGATAGGTCAAATCCCAATATTCCCAAATTTGGACATTATTAAGTCATCCAAACTTCAAGCCCTGATGTTTAAATATTACGATCAATTTATTAAGAGGGTTCTATTTTATCCCCTCGCCACTACCATTAAAAACTATAAAACCTCAACTTTTATGCATTAATTTTTTAAAGTTTATTATTCTAACTAGTGGTAAAAAACCCCTTTCCGTTACTTCAGCAGTAAAGGTTCTATTCTGCAAAATTGTTGAAATCTGGGGCTAATTTGCACCAGCGAGCATAAAACCATCCCCAATTTTAACAATGGGATTGAAATTTTCAGGGTTGAGCGATCAATGGAAAAGGAGTGCTTTACCTTTCTGAAAAACTAGACTATTTTTGTGACAAGATCCACGGCAAACTCATAGATTCTGGCGAGGCCTTCCCACCCAAAGATCAAAGAAATTCTTTAAAAAAACATGAGTCTATCCTGCCAAACTAAGATTCTGAAGGTTACAAGGCGCTCTCAGGGCAAAGTACTTTGGCATTTATGACTTTGATAACCACTCTAAAACACCAACCATACTACTAAGCTGAAATCTATCAAGACCGCCCAACTGTATCAGTCAACTGTGAGGAAAGACCAGCTCCCCATGCTGCCTGTAAGGCGCGGGGGATCCCAAGTTGGCTTTAGTTAAATATGGCAGGTTACAATCAGATACCAGAGGAACCAAGCAACTGCTGTCAGTGTGGCCCACAATCTTCTATCTGACTAGGGCTCAACCGTTTTTAATGGGAGAACATTGGCCATGATGCGCTCCATGCTGCACCAAATGCTCTCCAGAAAATGGTAAAAACTTCAAAGATTGGTGAGAAGTTCTTAATTTACAAAACCCAAGGGAGATAGAACAAAATAGGCCAATATCCTCACAAGTAAGGGCTCTGGCCTTTGAATAAGGGAAGGAGTTTGGGGATCATCACGCTGTTCCTGAGTACTGCCACTAATGGATTGGACTTCTTCTTGTATAGAATTTTCTGGTTTTGTGCTTAGGAGAGGGTCAGTTTGCAAATTATTGCAAGAACTGAGGTTGGGAAAGGTGATGCAGCATACCATGATTGACTTATCCCCAATCTAGCTTTTTAAAAATGTTTAGATTTTATCCAAAGTGAGGCATTCTGCAACCTCAGAGGTACAGCGCTCAATTTCAAGTGAAATTTAAAAAAATTGGAAAGAGATCTTGGGGAAATAACAGAAGGGATGGGGAATTAGGTTTAGAATTTCAACATTCCTCAACAAAATCTAATTATATCTTATATGACGTAAAACAAAAGCTGTCAGTACTTTGAAAATTTGGGAAAATGGGCGGTGGTATTAGGAGAATTACCTGGATTACTTTCGCCATCTTGGCAGTATAGTTGAGAGATTTCTATACTCAAGAAGTTAATCCTTTCAATAAACAATATACTAGGTAGTGTGGGGTTGGAGTGGATGTAATTATATGAGTTTTTATTAAAATAAAATTGTCTATTTCTACCTGTTAAAGAGCATTAGGCATCACCAGGATTATTGCTCTTTGTGGGAAGCTCAACATTACCATTTCCTTTTTTTTCCAAACTTACAATGAGATTGGACTATTGGGACTTTATCCCCACAGGGTGAATTCATCTATGGTGGGGTAATGTTATGGCGTGATGTTGAGTCATTGGGGGCGTGAAACCAGCAATAAAATTACCCTATTTGGTAAACAGGTGGGAAACTGAGGGGGCCAGCTCATGCTGCGTACATTGGGGGCTGGTGAGCGACGCCATGTGATGAACAGTGATTGGAAGACCCATTATCAGGCAAAAACCCCAAAACAACCGACAAGATCTCGTTGTGGAGAGTGCAAAGTGCAGCATGGGAGGCGGGAATACAGTCATTTTCTGAAAAAGCTAGAGCTGTTTGATCTAAACTCAGCAGAATAGCCAGAGGTAACTGTGATCAACGGAAAGAAAAAAGAATGCATCATCTCGGTAATTGAACTGACATATGGTGAGCAGTGGCTCAAAAACAGTGGTTGTAGGAACTATATGAGAAGATATATCATACAACTGAAAAACCCACACACTTGTGCAAGGGCTTTAGGGACAGGAAGGAAAAAAAGGAGTTCCACGCTGCACTGCAACATTTTTTGTAAATTTATTTGGCCTAAAATGTAGGGCTCAGGGAGCCAAAATCGGCTCTGGTACTAATTTAGTTGGTTACAATCAGCCACCAGAGGAAACAAGCAACTTATCAGTGTGGGCCTTCAACCTTCTATCTGAATAGAGCTTAGCTGTTTCAGTGGGAGCATGTTGCCATGATGCGCTCCATGATGCACCAAATTGTGACTGACAGGACCTTTCCACATCATCACAAAACAGTTAGGCAGGAGGGCCCAGGCAAGGGATCAAAGAAGGAAAGTTTGCGACGGTTGAATATTTACTCCATTGGATTAAAGAATGGCTATTGATATGTACTTGGAAGATGGTAAGAACAATAACTATGCTTAGGAGGATAGTCTATCCGCTACAGAGGGCATACAGAAAGGTGACAACCTTTTTTTGAAGTCCAAGGTATAATCCACATTGCATTACAAATATATATTACCTTCCAAAATCTTAATAAAATGATTTAAGATGTGAAAAATTATTTTTGATTTTTGAGTTTTTATTCTATATTGGAAGATGAATTTGCCTTAAGCACCTTCATTTTTCTTTGTATTTATACTATAAAATGGGGATATGGTGGAACTTGTTCTCACAGAGTCTGTGGGCAGCAGGCTATCTGAAAGCTTTCCTTAATAATCTTGGCTATAATATTCTCACCTGGGCCTATTTTAGACCATCCGTTGAGTACTTTGAACGTCACAGAAACTTTTCTGCATTTATTTTTATGATTTAAGAAATGAATTAAAGCTCAATATTTTTATTTCATCCTTAACACAAACTTTTATACTAATAAGAATTACTTCTTTTTTGCAGCTTCTGATTTACTAGGATGCCATTTCGCTCTACTCTCATTACTCCTTCTTGAGTGATTTAAGTTGCAGCTCTTAATTTGGTGAGCTACAAAATGCCATGGTTCTCAACATTCTCCCTTTGCATGAAATTTGAGCTAATTGTCTCTGATTTGCTGTGCCATTTATCTTTTCCATCAATATTATCATTCTCAGAGAATTTTAGGTTGGTGTCCTTTGATTGTCACAATTGCCATTTCTACCAGGCCTTGCCACTTCCCTCTCTAGTTCATTTTATTTATCAGCATCTGATTTATCAGATTGCCATTTTGAGGGTTGTTGCTATTGTACCATATAATTTTGATATTAAGATTAATATAAGCCTCAATCTCCGCTGTAGTGAGGATCAGGGCAATATGGAAGTCAATCAGAGCCTTGACCATCATATCAACCCCCAGAGGAGATCCCTCTGCGCTCCCAGTATTCTTTAACCTTCTGGGGACAGTTGGTACAGTTGGTGGCTGTTTTTACAAGCTGATTTCTCTATTAGGTGGCTGCCCCATTTGATCAGGTATCATCATTTTTAATGGGAGATCTTGGTATTTAGGATCTTCTCCACCTCATACTCAGCCTCTCCTAGTTGTCCTACTGACAGGCTCCAGCTTCCCTGGTATGTGGCTTTCAATTTCCATAAGCTATGATACATGAAAAACTGGATGCGCGTGAAATCCTTACAGGATTTCAGTTCATATGCCACCTCTTTCACTCAATCGATGATCTTTTATGGCCCTAGGTTGATAGTCTAAACTTCTGACGCTGCCCAAGGAACTAGTAATGTTTTCATTGATCATCAAGTAATCCCCATCTTTGAGGGGCGATGCCTCATAATGATGTACATCCCCCTTCCTCTTCTGAGCACCCACAGCCTCTCTAAATTGAACATCAGCGTCTTCAGATTTTCCTACATTTTTGTCACTAAATCATCTGATGCAAGGTTCTTTCCATTAGCGTGGACCTCCATCTCCTGTGGATGGTACCTGTGGGTTTCATAAAAGGGGGACATTCCCATCGGTAAGTCTGCCAGGTTTTTGTATGCAAATTGTGCAATTCTCAGCCAAAAGATTCATTGTTTCTTCATGTGGTGATTTAGCATTATAAATACTGTTTGAGGGTCTGATTCGCTTTCTCTATCTGACCATCATATTGGGGATAATATGTTGAGCGGCATGATTTAATCTTTAAATTTTCCATAGATGGTCTTAGAACATAGAGATGAATTGTGAACCCCTGTCAAGATATTATAATCCATAAGTCCATCTCGGGTGAAGACCTCCCTTACAATTATTCCCACCAGTCCTTTGCTGTGACCTTGAAGGTTCACGGGGAAAAACCTGCATTTCTTCTTAGTTGGTCTACTACCATCATGATCGCGTCATAACTCTCTAATTTTGGAATGCTGGTGATAAAATCCACCTTTAGTGAGTTCCACAGAATTTGTGAAATCTGAAGGGGTTTCAACTTCCTTACAGGTTTGCTTCAGTAGGGTTTTGATTGGGTACAGGTAAGGCTGCTTGTGGCGTTTCCTGTTACAGTTCCCGCTTGACACAGCTAGGAATAGTTCCAGATTATCAGTTTAATTGTCTTTTAAATACCAGGGTGTCCTGCCAGAGAATGGTTATGTTGATTTCCATGACCTCAGTTTGGAGCTTGAGCGTCAAGAACCATATGCAGTTTTTGTGCAGGATGAAGCCTCCTTCATTCCTGTAATTCTTGTGGCTGGCACTGGGATCCCCATCCTCAATCTCAATACTAACCTTGTCCCTGATTTTGGTATGACGTTGGGCTATCAAATTCTTTCTATTAAGTAAGAAGGTTATTCCTGTATCTCCACATCACCTGAGGAGTGAGCATGGTAGCCATGTTGAAAGTGTCAAGCTCTTCCTTCATGTAGATCATTTTTGGGTCCCAACAAAGTGTCGGGCAATAAGTTTCTCTCCCTGAGCTTAAAGAAACTATTAGAAAACTTACTGAGACAGATCTAGGTGCCAGCGGGCTTTTTTCCGATTCATCCTTTGGGGCCTTGTGAAACTTTAGAGTTTTGCAGTTGGTCCTGATTGTAAATGGGTCATATGTGTTTAACAGTTGATGCTGATACTCATTTAGAGATGTGACGATTGCAAAGAGTTCCTTGTCATAAAAGGGGTAGTTTGTTTCCACAAGAAGCATCTTCCTGCTGATGTAGCATACCAGGTGCTCCAACCGTCCATACCAGTTTTAAGAGTACCATCCCAATGACAGCGTTGGAAGCGTCCATCTCAACAATGAATGGCCAGTTGGCATCAGGGTGTGCTAGATTGGACGCTGTGAGAAGGGCGTCCTTGATGGACTGAAACTCCATTTCTTCCTCTCCCCATTTAAAAGGAATTTGCCAGTCAGCTGGGTAAGTAGGGCAGCCATCTCTGAGAGGTCCTTGGTTAATCTTCTCAAGAGATTTACTACCCCTAGGAAGATGCACACCTATGTCTTGTCTGTGGGTTCTGACCACTCCTTTACCACTGTCAGTTTGTTCAGGAAGATGGCCATTCCATTTTTGGTACCACATGGCCAGGAAAGGTACTGAGCCTTTGTAAAAGTCTCATTTGGAGGGCTTCAAATGGAGGTTTGTCTTATCCAGGCGCCCCAAGAACCTTTCTATTGTCCTCCATGTGGGTTTCTCAAGACTTGGAGAATACCAAGATTTCGTCCATGTATGCAACACAGCATTACTACAATTAAGTTGCCAATAGCATTTATGATGGTCCAGTGTAAAACTTCTGGTGCATTCTTGAGTCAAACGGCATTACCTTGTAATCATACACACTCAGGTGACAGTAGAGAGTTTTTTATTGTTATTGTTCAGTTACAACCAGTACTTGGGTAAAGCCGTCCACCAGATTTAACTTTAAGAACACTTGGCTTCCCACAATCATGTGAGAGATGCTCGTCATCAATGGATTGGGTTATTGGTCAGTTTCAGTTATAGCGTTCAGTCAGCAGTAGTCTAAAGATGGATAGAGTTTGCCATAGGCCTTGGGAACCAGGATTATTGGGGAAACCTCTGGGAATTTTGAAGGCACAATCATACCTCACTATAGCATAACTTCTAATTACTTGTTCAGGGGTTCCTTCGCCTGGGGTTCAGAGGGTACACTGATCTACCTTTAGGAAGCTCAACGTCCACTTTGAAATGAAAAAGAACATGAAGGTCCATGTAGAGCACAGGTGACGGCGATGTTCCTCTGGAACATGTGTTCAAAGTATCTGAACTCTTATGGTACCTTTTCATCTCCATATCTAGGTGTACAGACTTCACGCTGGCCTTCTTCTGCAAAAGGTAAAAAATTCTAACGTTATTGACTTAGGTCTTTTGGGTGGAGCATCACTCAGTCCTCCACCAAGTCAAAGTGCGAGGAGTACTTAGGGAACAACCTCATACCAAAAATGATGGGGTAATGTAAATTATGGATGGCGCTGAAGGTTTTCCAAAAACGGTGAGGTCCCTGATATATTTTTATCATCAGCTCATTTTTCCAGTATTTCAACATATTTGTGTAAAGAACAAATTTATGTTACTTTTTCCCGCATTGTTAATTTCAGTTTTTAGCTAACTCCCAGTCCAAATAGCTTTCTTTGGTCCCATGTCTATTAGTATTTGCAGATTCTTAATCTCAAATATTTTGCCTTTCTTCTTAAAATTTAGTAAAAAATGGGATAAACAGATAAGAAGAACCTTTGTTAAAGAAGAAATGTGCGCGTGGTTATTCAGAGATTGTATGAAGGGGCATCCGCGCCACTGGAGGTTGCCTGTACCAGGGCTGCAGGGCGTGAATCAGGTTCACCAGTGGCTACCTGCTCCTGTTGTCCAACATGGTTGGAGACAAGCTTTAAATCCGCATGTCATCTGCTGAATCTTCTGTGGTTCCCAGAATCATGGGTCCTATCTTGGGCCAGGGCTAACTGGATTTCCACCTTGGAGGCAACTGTTACTTCCTCCTCAAAGTCACCTACAGGCGAGTGGCAGTCATAGCAGTGAGGATGTCTGAACATAAATCAACTGGAACATCCATGCGAGCTAGGAGAAGGTCACTTTTGTGACTTTGTCTTGAGGCTGTCACATCTGATTGTACTTCATTATGGGCATTCTTATTTAGCTGAGGGACAAAAGTGCTAACCAGGAGGCATCCTGAGAGTCATTTGGGGTAGTAGCTCTTTTGACCAGTTGGTGGCATTCCTCCAGAGAGGGAAGAAGAGCAAACTAAGTTTCCAAGAGGTCAGTGATCCAGACTGAAAGCTTCTTCAGAAGGTTGAATTTAACTGGGAGATCTGGAGGGACGCCACCATGGTCCCCCCAGAGGCTTTGGTGAGATGTGCTTGCAACTTGACGCAGGATAATGGTCCATTTATCACACTCAACTATTCCACGGTCAATTCTTGACTAAACTCAGACGCAGTGTCTGTCATGGTTGAATGACATAATAGTAGGCACTGATGCTAGAGATAAGGCTGGGCGACAGGAGGCCCAGAAGATGAAGCTTCAGGATCTCCCTGACCTAAAGCACACCTTAGATCAACGCTGGGTGCAGGCCAAGCATGCCCAGGTTGATACTGATGGGGTGCAAAACGCCCAGCCTCTTATCTCGGCCCAGGCCTTGAAACGAACGTTTTATGTTTTAAATGGAGATGGTTCAATTTGCTTGGTTGGAGAGCAAGGGTTCGAGTCCCACTCCAGATATGAAATTTTGACTTTAGGTAAAATAAGGCTTCAATCAATTACTCGAGTGAAGGCACTTTTGGTGTATTTTACCAAAACGGATGGAAACATCTGTTTATTGGAGCGTCAAGGCTTGGGCGCATTTCCTCAGAACCTAAATTTCCCCGGCCCATTTTAAATATGTTTTTGCGACCAACATTCCTTGTTAATCGACTTTCTTAATAAAAACCCCATTATTTTACGTTTTTAATGGTTCCTTGGGCAAACTTGGTGGTGGACCTATTTGGGGAGGTCTCCAACCATGTGGGCTACTACCTTATCTCGCAATTTACCAAAATCCCAGGGGCACCTGTATGCCGCCCAGGTCCCCTCCAGATCGAGGCACCCAAAGCCCCTGACGTCAAGCCACACTTGATTATGGACACCCCTCTGGGGTCCACTCAAGCGGTAATGTTCCTTACTTACCTGGTATTTTATGTTGCTCTTTACACACTTGCCTGGGGTACCCTTTGCACTGGCACCGCTCAAGGTGCCTTCCTACCCATTCTTTTAATGGCTAGTTCCCTAGCAATGTGGGTTTGCATCCCACATCACCTTGCTGGGAACGAGAGAGAGTTACAGACACTCTCTTGACAGTGTCAAAGCGTTGGATGTAAGCGCGGGGTTCCATCAGGATGGGAAGAGGCAAGAGGTTCACTCAACAATAACAGGAGAAAAAGATGACCATCAGGAGAGTGGTATTGTGCTCATACCAATATGGTAGGGCTCTTTTGTAAAGCTTCTTCATCTCATCTTAGAAATGAGAGATTATGTTAAAAGAATTTAATTTAATGTGATAGACAGAATTATTTTAAATCACCAAAAAACAGCTAAGCATGAGGGCCCAGGTAAGGGCCCACAAGCATCAGAGTGAAGCGGTGGTTAAATTCTTAGTCTGTTAGCTTGAAGAACAGTTGTTGATATATCCTTGTAAGATGGTAAGGATGATACTGATGCTTAGGAAGATAGTCTGTTAACCAATGAAGGGTGTATAGAGAGGCGACAGCCTTGTCAAAGTCTGAAGTATAATCTATCTTCTTCCAAATCCTGAGTACTTGCCAAAATCTAAATAGAATAAAAAGATTCTAAATTTTATTTTTTTAGTTTAAATTTTAGATTTTATTTGGGGAAGGCTGACCATGAGACAGACATTTTCAATATGTAAGCTAACAAGCACTAATATAAGCTAGAGGCATGCCAGACAAGCTAACGCTGTCTCCGGTCACCAGTGGGAACGCCAAATAAAGGAAGGGGGTATTGTGAGTAGAGGCTTGCACCACTATTGAGCACGTATGAAGGAAAAAGTTGAAGCGATGAACCAAACTGGAAACCAGGATGAGAATAATTGTCGTTGACAAGATGGTAGATAAACAAAAACTATGCTTGAAAGTGGTCCATAAGGTGCGACTGGAATTGGTGTACAGCTTCCTGGAGGGTGGTAGTAGAGACTGAAATGGCATCCAAGACAACCGTGTGGATAGTCCACATTGCAATTGTTACCACTAAGGCTTGGAGGGAAGGTTGTATAGGGGAATTCAAGGACAAGGAGAAGATGTCCTTAGATAGGCTGAAGGGCTGTGTTTGCTCCTGGAAAAAGAGACGTTGAACCTCACGCCAGATCGCTTTTGACGGAGGGCACTCTTCCAGGCGGTGGACCAAAGTCTTATATTAGTCACACACAACACATGAGGATTGTGATGCATTAGATCTCTCAGCATTATGGTATAACCATTTAAAGCAGTGCCACACATGGGAATGAACATGCAGCTGCAAAATAGGGTGATGGGCGTAAATCCAGATGGCTTTCTGGGTTTCTAGGGAGTAGGGGATGTCCTTTATGTCCAGATAATCTATTCTGGCCATGATAGGGGACCTCCTTGGTATCAAACTGTTCATAAAGGCTTGACCTTGTACTTCCTGTGTGAAGCGGGGAGTAGGGAGACCCCTGTGGGCGGTGTTCCCACTGATGCAAATTCTCCACTCAGCGCTCTTCATGGAGAGGAGAATTCATTTGAATCGGGGTGACGTCATATGTGGGCCCACAGCAGAGAGATGTGAGGCAAGATATTTTAACAGAGAATGGGGGTGGATAGGATTGCTGGTCCCAGAACGCGGGAAAAATTGGATTGGGCCGCGCATGACCAGTGTTGGGCTTGGAGTGTGGGATTGGTGACTGCAGCGATCCTGGTGCCAAGTATTTTGGAGGCATGGGCCTTGAAGTTGAGCAGGCCTAAACCACCACTATGGCGAGGGCCAAACAAGACATTAGGCGCACTGGCTGTGGGCGTCCTAACCAAAGCCACCCTTGCAGGAGGGCATATAATGAGGTGAAGAAAGATGGGGAAAAGGAATAGCATGGGCCACAAATTAAACTTTAGATAGGAGCATAGAGTTGGCAAGCACAACTCTGCCTAGTAGGGAAGTTTGGTAGGCTCTGAGGGAAGCAATGCGTTTTGTGACATTGTCCAGAATATGGAGCTCCATCACCAATGAGGAGTACCCTCCCGCCTTCAGACACACACCAAAATGGCGTACCAGACCAGCATTGGGCCTTGGCACAAAAGGGAGCACAAGCGGGCGGTATGGGGTGGATGAGGCAAGCAAACCCGTGAGCTAGCTGCTGAAGCATGTAGGAAACGGGCTGGTGACCAGCGGGCTTAGAATTGACCAAGGAGAATGATTTTAGTTTTGGAGATGCTAAGTGCAGCGTTACTTACCTTGAAGTAAACCTGGATAGTATCTTCAAGCGCGAGTGCATCTTGGTTGTTAGACACCCCAACCACACAATCATCAGCAAATGCCAACATCTTATGTGATGCTTGCACATGGACACCAGTAAGGCGGGCATTCACGTTGCATAGAAGTGGGTCAAGGCTGAAGTTATACAAGAGTGGGCTCAAAGGGTCCCCTTGGTGGAGACCCTTTTGAGGGCGAACTATGTAAGTGAGGAAGCCAAGGCCACACACAGCTATTGTGGCAGATTCTATAAGCAACATCACCCAATTAATGAACTAATGGGGGAAGTGGAACTTGTGGATGCAGGATTTGAGGTAATCCCATTTGACTATCATAAGCCTTCTCCTGGTCTAAAAAACAAGTGCCCCAATAGCTGCGGATTAGCAGACGTTGGCTACAGTGTGTATGTTGTCCCATATAGAGCTTAGGGATGAAACCAAGTTTCTCAGAGGAGATTACATCAGAGGCAACTTCTCCTAGGCAGGTGGCTATAATTTTAGTAAATAATTTAGTATATGTATTAGTAAGTGATATGGGGCGCCAGTTTTCCAAGTCCATCTTAATCCCTTTCTTATATAGCGTTATCATTTAGGTCTCCTAGCCCCAGGAAGGAGGCACGTTTCTAATAGACACTTGTACGTAGAGGAAAGAAATAAAGGGGAGAAATAATTAAAATATCTCAAATAGAACTCATAAGGAATCCTATCTGGACCAGGGCATTTACTGTGTGGTGCACCACAAACGGCACACCAGAGTTCATCCTGAGAGATTTAATTAATCAACTCTAAGTAATGGGAAAGCGGTTATGTGCACTTTTGAGAAATTTGTTAAATTCAGCTGGTTTGACTGGATTGGAGGGATAATATGGAGTAATAAGTTTGAACTTCAATTACCACTTTAGCTGGAGTATCTGTATTGTATTTTTGTGAGAAAGTTATGATAAGCAGGCGCTACAAAGGCTATGAAACTATTAGTCCCCTGGCTCTAGAGAAGATGGAAGAAAGTGCAACGAAGTTATTAGTTCCAGTTCTATAATTGATTCCAATCAAAAATACAGAATCCAGTATAAAAAAGTCCAATTTAGCTACGTGAGACAAAAATTGAGGTACTTTTCTTCTTAGAAATGAGGGATATTTTATAGGGTTATATTTAGTAATTATTCATGAGGATTTTTGGGATGCACCTGAGGTAAGAACTTTTCTTTAGATGACCAATTTTTTGATTGATAATACCATACTTTTAATGGACAGATCTGATAAGATACTTATTTGATGAGACCGACCTTCTTGTATTTTATTTTGCCTCATCAGATAGCTTAGCATCATCCTTTAAAGAAGGTTGATAACTCCAAAGGGCTGATTGTCAGTCTATCCTAGAATATGATATCTTCAACATGATTTTGCAATCTCGTTATACATATATATCGAATTTTGATTTTGAGTAATTCTGGTCATTGTGATTGAATCCCCAATAATGCCCTTAAGATCTTGCCTAGGGGGCACATACTTACGAAGAAATCTACTATGCACCCTATTGATAACACTACCAGTATCAACAGCTGCGATAGAGTATTCAATACCCCAATGATAAATCTTATGGTAAGGACCATCCCATAAGGTGTCAAATTTGTGAATCCTTTCTCCTGGCATATAATGATAGAAAAGTACAAGATCCCCGACTTGATATTCAGGTAGAGTAGGTCTACTAGCGTTAGTACTTGTTCCCTCTTTTAAGGTAGTAGCAGCAAGGGAACTTGAAGCTAAAGCTTATACTTGGATGATTTCAACAGCTAGTCTCCTCATAACTAAATTAGTAGTTTACGAGGTAGCCTCCTCAAGTATAGGCTGTACACTTGAGGATGGAATAGGATCCTGGCCATATAAAGCTTTAAAAGGAGACATTCCAATTATATGATGGTATCTAACCCTATAAGCTAACATTGAACTAGGCAAATAGAGATTCCATCTACTAGGGTCATTGGAAGCCATCTTTTTTGAAGAATGGCTACAAGGGTACAATTGCTTATTTGACCACACTATTAGTAGAATGATTGTATGAGGACGTAAATGACTGATAGGTGCCCATTAATTTAGTAAGCTCAGATACCACCTGTGAAACAAAGTTGGTCCCATTATCAGATAATAGAACGTTTTGACTACCATGCCAGGTGAAAACTTGCTTAAAAAAAGAAGGATGCTGTAGCCTTAGCGGTGACCATGGAAACTGAGGTAGCTATAATCCATTTAGTAAAATGGTCGATATCTGATATATTATCAATGTCCATAAGTGGCAGTAGGGAGAGGACCCACCACATTGATACTCATAGTAGAGAAAGGTTCTGAAGGTCCCACGAGATTGTGTTGAAACGTCAGATTTCCACCACGTTGTTTTTGGCAAGTGAGATAAGTCTCCAACACATTATGTACAGATTCTAGCATGTTATCCCAGTAACAATAATTTTTCAAGCACTGTAAAGTCTTAGTGACATCTACATGCCCTACAGTTTGATGAGCCTCCATAATAGTATCAGTACTCGCAGAAGGCCAAGTAAAATGCAGCCATTTAGATCCCAACTTTTTGTATAATGAACCTTCTTTAACCTGAGTATATTTGGTTAAGTATTGTAGCTTCAATATAACATCCTTAGATTCACGGTACCAGTGCTCAGGCTTACAATCAAGTCAGATAAGATCCTCCTCAGAAGAGAATAACGTTAGTATAGGCAATCAAGATAGTCCATCAGCGTTTTGGTGAGTAGCTCCAGCACAATGTTGAATTGTAAAGTCATAATTCTAGAGCTTTAAACGCCCATCTAGCTAAGCGCCCATCAGGATCCTTCATTTGTTGCAACCACTTCAAGGAAGCGTGATCCGTGATGATAGTGAAATGCTTGCCATAGGGGTAAGGGCGGAAATGCTTGATGGCGGACAAGACTGCAAGGCATTCTATTGGTAACACTATAATTGCGTTTGGCTTTAAAAAGTGTTTTACTATAGTATGGATGGGGTGAGCAGCCAGGTTGGTATCATGTTGAGCCAGAATGGCTCCACTAGCAATATCACTGGAATCAGTAAATATAATAAAAAGTTTGGAAAAATCAGGATGGGCTAAATGGGTGCACTAACTAAAGCTTGGCGCAACAAATCAAAAGCTTGCTGCTGCGATTCTTCCCATACAAAAAAGACTTCCTTGTGCAAAAGGTAAACTAAAGGCTCCACAATCTTCACTAAATGGGGGATAGATTGTTGGTAATAACTAACCTTCCCTAAAAACACTTGGATATCGCAAAAGCTTTTAGGAACAGGCATGTCCAAAATAGCTTGTATCCTATTAGATAAGGGTAAAATACCCTCACGATTAACTTTATGGCCTAAGAATTCCATCTTAGTTTTGAAAAAAACACACTTAGATGGTTTAGCTTAATCTAAGCGTGACGCATTTGGCCAAATACTTCCTTTAAATGAGCCAAATGCTCGTTAAAAGTGTGAGAAAACACAGTAACATCGTCTAAGTATACCAAAACACAAGAAAGTTTTAAATCCCCAAACGAGCCATCCATGGCTCATTGAAAAGTAGTAAGAGCATTACAAAACCCATGCGGCATATGATTGGGCTCAAATAACCCCTCACTAGAGATTAAAGCACTTTTTTGACGGTCTTCCAGAGCCAGGTTAATTTGACAATAACCACTCGCAAGGTCCATAGCCAAGAAATACTGTGACCCAGATAATAGTCTCAATGAATCATCAATGTGAGGTAGAGGATAAGAATCCTTTTGGGTAGTAGCATTGAGACGATGATAATCCATAACCACTCTATGACCCCCATCCTTTTTATGGATGAGTAGTAAAGGAGAATCCAATGGACTCTTAGAAGGCGTTAATAGCCCCACATAGAGGAGTTGTTTCAGTTCCAGTGAGACCTGAGCCTCCTCAACTTTAGATTTTTAATCTGGCCAATCTCGAATAGAGGGAGTATCCCCAGTTTTCACCTGATGCTGCACATCTTTCATTAGTCAAAAATCTCCAGGACCTTTGGCAAAGATATCCGCATACTATTCAATCAGAGCCTCAGCTTCATGCTGTTGTTTTGGAGTAAGTGAAGCTCCAAATTTGACGTCGACTCTAGCAATGATAGGGGGATCTTCCAGCCAGAATTCACATAAATCTCCACATCCTGAGACAGATAAAATTTCACTCACAGGAGTAGGCTGCACATAGGTGATGGGGTTATTGCAATTCAATCGCATAGGTCAAGAAGTGAGATTAGCTAGTAGAACTAAAACAGTCCCATCGTAGGCAGTATCAAGGATACCAGGGCATGGTAAAGCCTCCAAATGAGAGTGATTTTGGTTACTGAAGATCTCTAAAACACGATCAGTAGGTACAAATACTTGTACTCCAGTATCAATTATGACTTGAGCTCTTGGGGGAATGGTAATCATATTATTAGATTATAAAGGCATTCCCTCAGAGGCACAAGCTGATGGAGGTGGAAGTATAGTCCTTGGTCCCAAGATTTGGTACTCAAGACAAGAAATAGAAGTGGGATATTCACTAAGAAAACACGTCATTTGAGTTTGCCTTTGCTATTGGGAACATCTTTTAGATTTAAAGGTACTTAGTACCCAATTAAAAAAAGATAATTGTCCTTAGGACTGATTATCGCATCAAAATAAATTTGAAGTTTGGTTCCCAAGAGCAGGTCATAGCAGTTGTTGTCCAACATTACTGCAGGGGCTGACACAACCAACTTTCCAAAGTGCATTTGAAGAGAGGAATAAGCTTATATAGATTTAGTGTAGGAAGGACAAGCAGTTCCATAGTCTTGAGAATGGTTTAAGTCCAGCGCCAATTAGATTTTTTTTCATAAGTCTGGATGAAATTACATTGATGGATGATCCCGTATCAATGATAGCCAAAACTTTCACCTTATGCATGATGACTTCCACCCGGTAAACCAGTGCCAAAGTTTAAGATTAAAAGCACTGAGGGATTAGTTGATTAGATAGAGTTAGAAGAAGAAGAAACAGAAGAATAAGAAGAAATACTATCTTTGTTGGCTTATTCATCAGTGATATCAAGCTCTCCAGGAGCGGATATCACATGACAATCTGTAGAAGAGTTAAAAGGTTTGATTGAGGCACAGGAGTTAGGTCAGCACGGGGAGCCTCTTGCAAAATGCTGACTCCTCTTTTTTCGAAACCTCTGCTTGTTTTTTCCAACGTTGAGATACTACATGACCCACGAGACCACAATAAGTGCATGGCTTCTTCTTTGGTTTAGGTTTGGGTTTAGGTGGCATTGCATGGATATAAGAACAAGGGTTATTAGTGGAGGTCAGGTGTAGCACACCATTAGGAATCTCCATGAGCGCTTCTTTGATGTAAATAATGGATCTGAAATTTCATTTAAGTGATTTCAAATATAGTAGCAATTGAGTGCGAGAAGCGAAGGCACTCATTACAGCTGATATGCATCATCTACGGTAATCCAGTTGCAAGTAGCAAGAGTTTGGGCCTCATGATAGAATTTCTTAGCGAAATTTTAGATTGACTCTCCTCATTTGTTTTGAATACTCATTAAGGCTTGCTTTTGATTAGATAGGATTTGATCACTCCTGAATTCCTTATTAAGGGCAGTCTTCACTTGAGCCCACGTATTGCAAACCTTAAGGTGAGGGACCATAATTTCTTAAGTGAATCATCTTAAACAAGAAGTAATATGCCAAACTTTATGTTGATCCATTGCCCCGTCCATTGCTCGCTCATTGACAACTAGAAATGAATGAATGCTACCTTCCCCCGGCTCAAACTTATCCTTAAAGGTAGGTTTGAAGGTAGTGGGTTCATTGCTTAAGACATGTACCCCTGATACCATAACTGGATCAGCTTTGGAGGGTTCAGTCTCTGGGATATGAGCTTATGTGGGAATTCAGTCAACTTGTTGCCTTAAATGATTGAGGTCCTCCTGTAAAACGTGAACTCATTGAGCAAGATGATCATTCGCAGGTTGTTGATTCAAGTTATAAATTTCAGTGATCATCTCTTCCTATCTGTTCACAAGTACTCAGCATTTAACAGTTAACCGTTCAATGGAAGCGTTTAACCTTGCAAACTGGGTTTCTTCCATAGTTCGGTTAACATCACATAGACAATGAGCATTATCCTCTCCATCCAATAAGTTGATTAAAGAGTAATCCAGGTCAGTCAGAAGGCCTTCTAAGGATAAAAAACACCCTTGAGCTATGGCTCAGTTTTGGGTTTCTAACATCTTTACTCTTGATAATAGTAGAATTGAAGGTTCTGAATCATGCATGGGAAGCGAGGAGACAGGGGGACCAGGAGGGCAAGGGGTCCTTGTGACCCATCTCGACCTGCAGGCCCCAGTGAACCTCTTTGTCCCGCAGGGCCTTGAGGACCTCATTCACCAGGATGTCCTGGGGTTACCAAAGGGGAACTAGGTGGTCCTGGTGGTCCAGGAGGACCAACAGGGCCAGGTCCACCTTCTCTGATAGTATCCACAATTTGGACAAGTTGTTGGAGTAGCCCGTTGAGCTCAACAAAGCACTCATCATGTTGGAACACAATTGTTCCAGTTGTCTTTTAATCTCATCCTCAAGTGTGGTTATCTGGTGGTGTATAGGCTAGTGACATCACTAACCTGCTGAGATACTTCTTGGCCAATGTATCCCACAACTCCATTATAAATTATCACCAACTGGTTATGTAGATTGTTGATTTCTATTCTATTAATGAATATGGCTTCCCAATTATCCCGTCCAAATTTTTTTTTTTTTTTTTTTTTTTTTTTTTTTTTTTTTTTTAGAAGCTGTCTCATAAAACGAGGATAACTGAGAGTGAAATTGTTGCACAGGGTCAACTGGCGTTGGATCTCGAGATGATGCAACCCCAAAATCTGGAGTACATGGTGAATAGTGGAATGTACATAATGCCTGAGGTACTGCTCAGTTCTAGCCAAACCAACTTCAGTAGGTTGTAACACTGCTCTATTGTATAAGTTCATCATATAATCAGCAACTTTAGATGCTTGGTCTTGATTAGGACGAGCACAAAGCTGGATAGCCCACCTTATCAAGTCTTTGACCATTTCTTCTACATTTGCGGCTTGAATCTGATAAATATTTTGGCAGGGGCCCTCAATGGCCAAGTCCATAGAAGCTTGAAATTGCAGATTCTTTGTATTAGTGAAGGCATCTCTTGCCTGTTAGAGTGTACCCATCGGGTAATAATCATTGATTCCTTAGAAGAGGTGCTTTATTAGTTAGACATATTAATCATTGCAAAAGTATGTTTTCACCAAGTATCCTCAGAAGCAGACCTAGCAGGGAAACCAGTATTGAAATTTCGTGAGAACTTATGGTAAGCAGGCGCTACAAAGGCTACAAAATTATTAGTTCCATGGCTCTAGAAAAGATAGACAAAAGTGCAACGAAGTTATTAGTTCCGTTGCTATAATTGATTCTAATTGGAAATACAGAATCGTGTAAAAAAACCAAAATTTAGCTACGTGAGATGAAAATTGAGGTACTATATTACTTAGAAATGAGGGATATTTATAGGAAAAATTTAGTATCTATTTGTGAAGATTTTTGGGATGCACCTGAGGTAAGAACTTTTCTATTAGATGACCAATTTCTTTATTAATAATACCATACTTGTGATGGCCAGATCTGATAAGATTCTTATTTGATGAGAACGACCTTCTTGTATGCGTTTTTTACCCTCATCAGATAGCTTAAAATTATTCTTCAGAGAAGTTTGATAACTCCAAAGGGTTGATCGTCGGTCTATCCTAGAATCAGACATCTTCAACTTGGATTTTTCAATCTCATTAGACTGAGATATCAAATCTTGATCTTGAGTAATTCCAGTCATCGTAGGTGAATCAACAATCTTCTATGTAGTGGTCCAGTCGCCTCACCTGTTTGCATGCCAAGCTCTGTCACAGCTTGAAGAATATTTGGAAAAATAGGCGGAGCATGTGTTGCCCACCATTATATTTTTTACCTTATACTGCACACAAACGCAATGTTTATGTTGTCTTACCAGTGCGTTGATATGAGAAGACACTCTGGCCACTTATGACCTCAAGCCAGGCTGTAGCCTGCAGCTGGGGCATTAGACTCCAGGTGGTCCACTTCTGCAAGCATGCACATAATGACTGCTGATGCAGTTGAGAGCGACATGATCAGAGGTGGCGTGCCTGGCAGGTGATGTTCGCTTTGAAGGTTGACCAGGTAGTAAGTGGGTCTGCACAGAATGGTGTGGCGAACTCTGGTGCCAAAATTTCAGTGTCCACCCATGAGGAAAACCTGGATGACGTGAGATCAGCTGGATGAAGTATGCACCACTTTGGCACCTGTGCCGTTGGATGTGACAAAGAGAAGGTAATGAAACCAACTTGTGGTTAGAGAAACAATTTTTTGTCAATATAAATTCTGCAACCTGAAACCAAAGTTCCTTGGGGCCAGAATAAGGTCTATGCGGGACATAGACTTCACCTGATTGTTGTGCACATGGGGATGGGACATGTTGGGGAGAAGTGGTGATGTTTAGGTAGGGTATCAAACAGCACCGAAGTGGCTTTTAGAACATGAAGTTCTATGTGCCCCTGCGGGGGAGGCAGGTGTTGAAGGCTGGTGGTCAGTGGCTGGGTTGGCCCAGAAGTTCATGTAGCCCACCACAAATGGGTCAGGGGGAAGTGAGAGGGAAGTAACAGCTGAGAAGAATTCCCACTGAGCCCACACACTTGTCAGGGCATAAATATTAATGATAGTATGCATCTAAATTTATTTTTGCTTTCCAAGTTTTTTATTTTATAGTAAATGATTAAGTGGCTCAAGCACCATCACCAGGTTATTATACTATAAAATGAGGGTTCAGCAGGACTTGTTTACACAAAGTCTGAAGGCAGCAGGCTATCCGCAGGCTTGCCTCAAGAATCTCAGCCTCTGATAATCTTGTCTGATCCCGTTATAAACCATTTGTTGAGTAACTTTAGAATTTACAGAAGCGTTTCCAAATTTATTTTTGTGCTCTGAGAATGAATAAAAGTTCAACATTTTTATCTTCATATGTTCCTTATTGCAAACTTTTATAAAATACTGATTGTTTCTTTTTTAATGTCCTCTGTTTCACTAGGCCTCCAATTTGCTCTACTTTTCAATATTACATTTTTTAGTGTGATTCAGGTTGTCATCTAGTGAATTTTTGAGCTGCAATCTGCTGTGGTTTTCAACATCCTCCTGTTGTGTTAAATTTTAGTTGGTGGCATCTGATTTGATGTGCTGCCATTTCTCTTGGCATCAACATTATCATGATCAGCATAATTTAGGTTGGTTTTAATTGCCCAATCACAATTTCCACCAGCCTTTGCCACCTATGCGCTTAAGTTTAGTAAAGTTTTCAGCATCTGATCATTAGAATGCCATTATTGAGGGTCGTTGACCTCATACTCTATAAAATTTATTAGTATTTATTATTAATATTACCCTTGATCTCCACCATAGGGAAGATCAGTGCTATGTGACGGTCAGGCAGAGCCTTGACCATCTCACAAATGCTCTCCAGAAAATGGTAAAAACTTAAAAGATTGGTAGAGGAAGTTCTTTTTTTAATAAAATAAATGGAAATAAAAAATAGACCAGTACCTTCACAGTTAAGGGCACTGGCCTTTCAATAAGGAAAGGGGTATGTGGTTTCACCACACTGTTCTTGGGTATTGCCACTCATGAACTGGACTTCTTGTAATTTTGCAGTTTCCTAGGTTCACGTTTGGAAGGAGAGGGTCAGTTAACAAATTGTCACGAGAACTGAGGTTGGGAAAAGTGATAGGGCACGACATGATTGGCTGCTCCACAATTTAGCTTTCTTAAAAACTTAATATAATTTTTTTATATTTATGTGCGCTATACACTTGGAAGGTCCAGCACCCAATCAAATCTAAATTTTCATAAAAATTGAAAAGAGATCTTATGGAAACAACAGAAGAGAGGAAGGAATTGGGTTGGAATTTCAACATTCCTCAGCCAAATTGAATTATCATATCTTGTACGTTATATGAGGCCATCAGAATTTATTAATTATGAAAAGGGCAGGTGTATTTTTTGACTTACCTGAAGTACTTTCGCCGGTTAGTTGTAGTATAGTTGTGGGTTTCTATATTCAAGAGTTCATTTATCATAATATACATGATACTAAGCATTGTGGAGGTTGGAGTGGGCGTAACTATGGGGAGTTTTCTTAGAAATAAAATTAGTCTTTCTACTGGAAAGGAAATGTAGGAGCCACTTGGAATAATAATCTTTGTGGGAAGCCTACCACTGTCCAGTCAGATGCAAAAAAACACTGGCTCACCCTATGCCAACTGCCGGTACATTTACTTAGACTTGCTTAAATTTTTGGCTCAAAGGTCAGCAGCAATAACTTTCCACCTGCACCATGGGGCCATGGCCAAGCAGCTGAGAATGTCAGCTTTTATAGGCCTAATCCTATCAAATTGTTAAAGTTCAACAGGAAGGCAAAAATACACACATTTTTGTCACTAGTTGAGATTATTATGGACAGTGAGAGATAAGGCTAAGCTAGCAACTTAAATGAACTTGTTAGCCCTGATAGCAAAGAATTGGAGATAACCAATATTAATGAAACCATGATGTCTTACTGAAATGCAAATGACATCACCATAAAAGAAATTAGAGGAGTGGAGACAATAACCTGGAAGATTGCCTTCCTCAATATTGTCTTTTAGAGAAATGAGAATTTCTAGAGTTCGCTGATTGCTTCTACCTCAAGAGCTCAAGTGCTATACAGTGCAAAAGTCATGAATAACTACGACACACAGATTGACTTATGGAACACTTGTATACTTTTACAAAGAACTATGCCAGATACGCTGCCCATGTGAACAATGAGTATAATATATCACAGATGGGGAACTATCTCCGCCGCTGTGCTGCAACCTTCAATTTAAACAATATGGGTACCACAATAACCAAGAGGCCTAAAACTAGCCCCTCTAGCAGGACACCAAAGAGAACTGCCAAACTTCCACCAGAACCAGAAAACCCAACATCTGTCATATCATGTGTCACTAATGCAGTGTAAAGGGACACTATGTTAGCCAGTGAAACGCCAAGGGCCCCAAACCAAAATACATCACGTGGGAGTGGCAGATACCAAAGAACAGGAAAAATTGGGCAGAGTAGAAATGAATATTCTACTTCTGCTAGAACCTAACATGTCCCTATTTTGAACCATAACGTCCTGCGCCCTCACCTCCTTATCCGTCATAACCTATGTCATACTAGAAGTTACCACCTGCTCACATCAGGAGAAAATTACAGTCCAGGCAGCAGAAGTAGTGTTAAAGCCCTACGAACAATAGATGGAGCAGTATGACTTACCAGCTGCTTCTGGTGACATGCCAAAACTAGAAGAGGTCAACATGGGTATCCCCCTCAGAGAATCAAAGAAGATTAGCCCCTTACTCAGAGATAAACCACAATCCTATCTATGCTAGGGCTGAAAAAAATGGCATACACACAATTAAAGCAACTAATTTTTACTATTCTGAGTGTATGTATGTTGATATTAGCATAGGCGAGGTATGGGTAAGGGCTATAGTAGATATTGGGGCCCCTATCAATATTGTATTAACTAAGTTAGTTAAGAAACTGGGATTGTCACCAGAAATTGATCACTGCAAAGATTATGGGACCACGGGGATCAACTTAACTATCTCACCAAGGGCCTACATCATTCTGCCACTATAATTTAATTCTATTTTTTTTAGTACTAGATGGTCCCAATATAATTTAATTCTATTTTTGTTTTGTGCACTGTTTGTCCTACCAAACACCCATTACAACAACTTCATTGGAACATCCTTCATGAGGACGTACAGAGTCAAAACCGATCTAAAAATAATCTGGAAACCCTTAGACAGAACCTTCCAAAGTACTACATGATCAGAGACCGGAAGATGGAATACAAGCTCCACTGTTGATAAACTTGACCTTTAGAAACGAAAGCATATCCATTAGTTATTGAAAAGGACGTAGCTGAACTCAATAATTACCCCATCAGATCTTTGAATTGGGAGGAATTCCATTAAGAGCTAGCCGCCAACTGACCATTTCGCCCTGCCACCAGGTCACATTGAACACAGATATCAATATCAAAATACTTCCAGGATTCAACTGCAAAGTGTTCTTACACTTCACCTACTCACACCAAGAATAGAACATAGCGCTGGGGATCATTCCCCTATTTATTAAGAGGTTAACATACTACTAGCTACTTCTTCTCTGCTTGGTGTAACTTTCTGAGAAAATTAATTTTGGTAAATTAAAAGCAAACACTTAATCGCACACTGAAGTCTTGCTCTGATGTCATCAGATCCCCCGCCAACTGTCCAAGCGTGGGGCAGCAGCAAAACTCCCACCTCTGTTTTCTGTCTGACAGAAAAACGTGCTCAGACTGGCTCGCCTAGTCATTCCAAACCCTTGGGACAATTCGTTCCTCCCAAGGATCTCAATGCCCTTCTTGTTCAAACCCAAGTGGTGCCCCGCTGCCCCTGATGCTCCCCGGAGCAACATGCGTTTTGGCCTTAGGGTCAAATATGGGAAATTCTTCCCCTATGATGACCAAGCCATTATCAAAATGGTTCAGGCGGTGATGACACCAGCCTGTTTTATTGACTTCCACCCCTATAAGGGGTACTTTGATCTTGGCTTCCCCTGTGAAGCTGATGCAGCCACTGCGGCAATGGTATCACTAATATTCAATAATATTCCCCTCCCAACAACTCGGACCTGGCTCCCAATGGACACCACCTTGGTGGTCCAGTTCACTGGTTTTCCCACCCACCTCTCCCCTGAAGTACTCCACCAGGAGCTGATGGAAGGTTTGGCAGCCTACAGCGCCAACCCCATCTTATAATTTGTGGTCCCAAATGGGGCCACACGCCTCGCTGGGCCTCAGGCATATGCCACGATAAGCCCTGAATTTATGAAAATTTCTTTAGCAATTCCTCCTCACCCACCATCCCATCTGCCTCTGACCATCTGTTCTGGGCCCGCATTGAGAGCGGATGGACGATTTGTCCATCCTGTTTCAAGTTAGACCATTCAAAACACAAATGCCCATACTCAGAAACTTCCGCTGATTCCAAAAGTTTGCCTGACGCCCACCAATCCGCCGCCCACCCCACGCCAACTCTGACATGGGGTACAATCCTACCTTCCCCTCCTCAAATGCCTGATGCTGCAGCTGCACCTAAAGCCACCAATCAGCATCCACCTTGCCTCAGGGCCATGCATGATTCAACCAATCAAGTGCAGGATTGAACCCCAGTTTGATCCTAGGCAAAATCCAGAAATATAGCCAATCCTCAACCATACGCTGATTCCCCAATCCAATTCAACCAAAACCCATGGGAGTATTTGGATGAAATTGATGAATCAGGTAACGTCATTAAAGAACTGTCAATGCAAGTCAAACGGCTCTGTAATGCAGAATGGGATGAAAAATTCCCACCTCAGAAATATATCATGCAACCTAACGCCAAACTGTTCTACAGTGACCATCAGCTTGCAGTAGAAGCAGCCGCCACACCAGATTGCCATTCAATCCGCAAAGCTGCCACCAAATCTGTGGCTGCGCTCACAGGAGGAATTTCACCTCCTGTTATTCCCAACGATCTTACTGCACAAAGTAAGATCAACATAAAAATTTTACACAAAAACGTACTGAAGCCATCCAGAACGTGGTAACAGTAGCACAGAACCCGAAAGCAAAAATAACCCAAACCAACATTGCCACATTTGTTAAATTCCCTGACGCCCACCTCAAAGCTGAAGATGCTTTGGCCAAATACATCGTTGGCACTATGATGGCTAGCAACTATTTGGAAGTTCCAGTCATCAGAGATATCAAACCCCATACCGCTGATGCCCCCACACCCCTACTCTCTGCCTTGACATGCACCCTACTCTGGAATGAGATGAATGCAGCTGAAGACAAGCCTCCCGATCCCCTCCCCATCCACCATGGAGGGATAGCGGTATTCGCTACCCACATGTTGGATTTTTGTTAGGTATGATTCAAGCAATCCGTCCATTTTGGGCGTTTTGTCTGAATTGTTAGTTTTTATTATGATTTTAGTTTTAGTTTGGTAATCTCCGTCCCCTGGTCAGCTTACCTCAGTTAAATAAAAATACTACTAGCTAACCTCTACCAATATTCAGTTAATGTGTTATGGCACCAAATTGTTGCCTTCCCTTACATTCTACCAATGGAAGAAGTGCAAGGTGTACACAGGTCTGGGATGCCAAAGGACTTTTGATTTGGAGGAAGAAAGTCGTAAGGCTATCCATTTAGTCATAACACAAGACTCCCTGGTTGGCCTGATAGATTAACAAAAAGATCAGGCGATGGCCTTATCAAAAGAAATAAACATTTGATCGTAATAATTGACTTTGAATTGGGGTGTGCCAAGGACGTGTTGCATCACATTGAAATAGGAAAACCATCAACTTATTCGCCTCCACCCTTTATGCCATTCCAAGGTGTTGGACAAAGTTGTCACTGAAGAAATCCACCAAATTGTTCATAAGGGAATGTTGGTACCATTTTAAGAGCCTGTGGGTGTCCCCAATCCTAATTGTAAAAAAGAAGGACAGATCCAACTGGGTGGTAACCAATACCAGTGACTCAACAAAATAATGAAGAAGGGCTCTTACCCACTTAAGAATCAATAATGTGATCAACTAACTCAGAGGAGCAATTACTTCTCCGCAATGGACCCAATTTTGGGCCACAGGCAGATAAAGTTGCCTTGGGAAGAACAAAAAATGCGCCATCATAATGACCCTATGCCTGCTCCAACCCACAAAAATGCTGCAAGTGTTATGTGATGCCCCTACCATGTTCCAATGGGCTATGTACACCTTACTAGTGATCTGATTATTACTTGCGTCTTTATCTACTGTTGGTATATTTGCCCATATTCCCAGCCTGTTAGATTACCTGGTCCAGGTCTCTAGGGGAAATTCCCTAAGGCAAAGTGAATTGGAAATCAGTTGGCCCGAGTTTTGGAGGAACTACGGTTGGGGGATTTTGGGATATTCACCTGGTCATATCTGTCAGGGATCAATCGGATGAATACCTAAGATCTCATCAGGTGGAGGGCTAACGAATAGGGGCATCTGATAGTAATTAACTATCAGGTGTACTGATTAAAATTAGTCAGGTTTCATCACCAACTGATAAGGAATGAATAGTGAGTTGTGAGGTGAGTGATGCTGCCTGCAACTAGTGAGTCAATCGGTTGGTGAAGTGACCTGCCATAATGGGTAATAAGTCCCATTACCTAAGAAGGTCGCTAGCCAATTATGGTTGGTTCACTTAGATCGAGAGGAAACGTTAGGGACACATTTTATGACTCTTTCCATTTGAGGTCTCGAGGATGTCCAACAGAGGAATCCTAGTCAGGATGGGAAAGACCATTGCTGCTGAGACTAGGAAGGGACATAATGGCAACAGATGTCGTTTCATCAAAGAGGTGTCAACCAAGGGTTAGACAGCCAAATCTCCTACTATATAATTCCCTAGGATTTACTATAATAAAAGCAGTATTATTACCAAGATTATTATTTTAAATTTTAAATTTATTGTGGGGAAGGCCAACCATGGGACGGACACTTCCGAATATGACTCAGACGAGACAAAACTTAGTACCAGGGGAGGCACCCCAGAGAAGCGATGCTATCTCTGTTGCCAGCGGGAACGCCACTTATGGGAAGGGGGAGGGAACGTGTGTAGGGGACGCAGCCTCTATTGAGCACGTGTGGAGGAAGCGGTCTGATTTGATGAACCAGACTGGGGAACCAGGAGGGAGACCAGCTGTTGGCGACGCGGTGGAGATATCCAAACATCCACGCTTGAAAGTGATCCACCAAATGAGACCGGAATTTGTGGATAGCTTCAGAGGGTGGGGATGGATCCAGCGATGGCATCCAAGACAATCGTGTGGATAGTCCACATGGCGATTGCAAAACCACCAGATCACGGAGGGAGGGTGGGGGGGGGAGGCCATTGATGAAGCAAACATACCTCGACAGACTGAAGGATGTGTTTGATCCTGGCCTAGCAGACGTTGGACTTCGCGCCATATTACTTTAGAGGTGGGGCACTTCTCCAGGTGAAACAGTTCCATACTACACACGACACAGGATGAGTGTAAAGCACAGGAGCGCTCAGCTGTACGATACACCCTGCCCTCAGGCAGCGCCACACATGGGAGCGGACTTGAGGCTGCAACAGAGGATGGTGTGCGTATTTACAGATAGTCTTTTGGGTCTCAGGAATAAGGATGTCCATCATGTCCAGGTCCACCCCTGGATAGGACTTGGGGTCGAATGGGGATCACGCCATCATGGATGGGTAGCCCTGTACCTCTCTAGAACTGAGGAGAGGGCGGCCCTTCTCGGGGTTGTATGTCCCACTACTACAAATTCTCCACTCTGCGCTTCGCATGGAGAGAGTAGGATTCGTTCAGGTAGGTGGTTTTGGTCCCGTGAGGACCTGTGGCTGATGTGTGTGATGCGAAGTATTTCATCAGGGAGTGGGGGTTTGATGGATTGTTGAGGCCCAGCAGGCTTGGGGAGAAGCTGGAGCGGGCCGCGCAGGACCAGTGTTGGGATGGGAGTGTAGGAGCAGTGATGGCCGCAATCCAGGTGCCCAGGATCTTGGCGGCATGGGCTTTGAAGTCAAGTAAGCCCATGCCACCATGATGATGAGGGCCAAACATGACCTCTAGCCGTACTGGTGGAGGGCGACCTGACCAAAGCCAACCTTGTAGCAAAGCATACAGGGATTTGAAGAAGCTTGGGGAGAAGGGAGATGGTGGGCTCCAAACCAGACTTTGGATAGGAGCATAGAGTTGGCAAGAACAACCCTGCCAGTGAGGGTAGTAGGGTGGGCTCTGAGAGAGGCGATTCGCTTCGTCACGTTGTCCAGTATATGGCACTCCATTACTGCTGACGCGTATCCACCTGCCTCCAACCACACGCCCAGATGGCGTACCGGTCCTATGGTAGGTCGTGGCACAAAGGGGAGCACCAGTGGAGCGGTGTATTTTGAGTTAGTAAGGCGTGGACGTGGGCGAGCAGATGGGCCGGGTTGGGAACTACTTGCTGGGGCCCAGCAGTTCTGAAACTGACCAAGGAGGATGATTTCGGTTTTGGAGGCGTTCAGTGCCGCGTTGCTTACCCGGGAATATTCCTGGATGAGGGCTTCAAGCGCGCATGCATCTTTATTATTAGACACCCCTCCACGCAATCATCTGCAAATGCCATCATCTTGACTGGGGTTTGGCCTGGCACATGGACCCCAGTGAGTTGGGCATTCACATTTCGCAGTAGTGGGTCAAGGCTGAAGTTGTATAAGAGTGGGCTCAGGGGGTCCCCTTGTCGCAGGCCCCTATGAGGACGGACTACTTCCATTAGGAAACCTGGGCCGCGCACTGCCATTGTTGCAGATTCTGTGAGCAGCATCACCCAGTTAATGAAGCGGGGAGGTAGGCGGAATTGTTGGAAGCAGGCCCTAAGGTATTCCCAGTTTACTCTATCATAGGCCTTTTGTTGGTCCAAGAATACAAGTGCCCCAGAGGCTGTGGACTGACACACATTAGCCACAGAGTGCACGTTATCCCAAATCTTCTCTGGGGATGAAACTGAATTGTTCTGAGGAGATGGTGGCAGATGCTACAGTCCCTAAACGGTTAGCCATGATTTTTGTTAAAATTTTGGTGTCTGTGTTTGTTAGAGAAATGGGGCACCAGTTGGCTAAGTCTAGCCTATCCCCTTTCATGAAGAGTGTGACCATAAAGGCCTCATGTCCTCCTGGTATGAGGCATGTTTCCAACAGGCTTTGGTTGAGTGAGGCTAGCAGCAATGGGGATATATATTTAAAATATTTTTGTAGAACTCATATGGAATGCCATCTGGGCCTGCATTTTCAGCTGGCGCACCTCGGGAATGGTAGTCCATAATTCGTTCGGAGTAATTAAATTCATTATTTCTGGGTATCAGAAAAGGGTGAAGATATGAGCTCTGTTGAGAAATTCTGCCATTTCAGCTGGCTGAATTGGTTCAGCTCAGTATAAGTCGGAGTAATATCTTTGCATTTCAATTGCCACTTTGGCTGGTGTGTCCACAATAGAATTATCCGATCTTCGCACCTGTGTGCAGGCCACACTTATGTGGTGCAAAATTTTTTTGAAGAAGTATGCGGTGCACTTGTCGCCTTTAGTGATGCGTGTGGCCCTGTATTGGACACAAACCCAATGTTTGTGTTGCCTTTCAAGTGCGTTGGGCGGGCGGCTGCCTCCACCCACTTCTGGCCCCATGCAGGGCTATATCCTGAGGCTGGAATGTTGGACCTGCGGGCCAATTCCACCAGCGCGCGCAATATAACCGCCAATGTGGCTCGTGAGCGTCTGTATGAGAGATGGCGATAGTGGCGGATGGTGTCTTCTTTGAAAGTTGCCCATGTGGAAATGGGGTCCGCGCAAAAATGGTGCAACAAATGATTTTACCAAAGTTGCCTCTTCCACCCAAATGGAAAATCCTGGCGACGCGAGCTCTGGGGGCGGATTTTGCACAAATGTGGGGCCTTTGCAACTGTGATGGGTAGGTGGTATGTTATCGAGACCAGTCGGTCGGAGAATTCCATTTTTGTTGTTTTGAAGTGGGAGATGTGGGGTTGAATTTCGCCGGCGCTAGAATAAGGTCAATGCAGGTTATGGACCTTAATTAGCTATTGTGGACATGGGGACGTGTCATGTTTTCAAGCAGTAGGGCATGTCACGGCAGCACATCCATTAACCCAAGGGTGGCTTTTAGAATGCGTAGTTCTACGTGACCCTGTGGGGCGTGGGGTGAGGGCGGCCACCGGTCCATTGATGAGGTTATCCAACAGTTCATGTCTCCAATTAGGAAAGAATTGGGGGTAGCGAGGATTTGACTGATGAGAAAATTCCCAATGCTCTTGTGCACCGTTTGGGCGTAAATGTTGACGATTATGTGTGCAACATCAGCCCATGAGAAAGTGACAACGAGCACTCAGTCATTTAGGAATGTTTCTAAAGATATAAATTTGACAAAATTGTTTTTCCAAATTAGCACCCCACAGTGCTTCGACCAAAAGGATAGGGATGGTAGGAGCATTGTTTTCCAAGCTTCCTCGGAACCTCGTGGAAAGTGGGTTTCCTGGATGGCCAGGATATCCATAGGTAAATTGTTTTGTAAAAAACTCAGTTTCCTAGCCTGGGATGGGGAGGCCTTGAGTCCGGCGATATTCAGCGTCCCTAGAGTGAAGGTTTCCCCATTGCACCTTAGGTGCGAGGGGTGGCCCCGGGCCCACCAGCCTCTTCCAGGTCCCCACAGGCTTTCACAGCAGCGTGGGTATTAGCAGAAACGCTATCAGGGTTTTGTTAATTTTTGTGGAAAGAGTCGCGTTGGCTTTGGCCTTCGCTTTTTGTTTCCGACGTCGGACGAAATTTTTGGGCTAAAAGCGGATAAGTTTGGTGCACCGTCAAGTGGGGCAAAAACTTTTTTTTGGTTGGGATAGGTCCCAAGTCAGTTTCAACTGGGGCTTGGGTGCAGCGATTGGGTGAGATTGAATCTCCCATCAGATCCTCAGATTGAGTGGCCCATTCGGCATGGGCCTCCCAATCTGATTGGGTGATAGATTCCTGAGTTGCTTCCGCCGCGAAGGTCTCCATGTCCTCCTGGCGTTGTGAGTGTGGGATGGTGGTGGTGACCTTGGCCGCTTCCTTGGCCGCGGTCCTACAGGCCTGCTTGGCCTTCTTCCGCTCCTGTGGGGAGATGGGCTTTACCAATAGGTAGCAGCCTTGTGCTCCCCATGGGAAAGCCTCCTTGGTGCTTGCAGTTGGTTCGTAGTGCGCCTCTCCGCTGGCCATGGCCGCTGAGGGGTGCTCTTGGAATGTGACGCCCTCTTTGATGGGGCATGCATGAACCTTATGGCTGAATACATCACAGTGGGTGAAAATGGGGGGCGCGCTGTCCACAGTTACCCAGAATGGGTGGGTGGTGTGCCCTGCGATGTCAATAAAGGTGGAGTGCAGGATCTGGGTTAGGTCCTTTGCGATCTCCTTGGTTGGGGTCAGAACTGCAATGGCTTTGCCGGTGCACAGGTGTGGCATCAGCATGAAATGTTGCATTTCAAAAGATTGTATTTCGCCGTATATGGCAAGACCATCTTTCAGGTGTTGCTCCAAAATGTCACGTTTTACCGTAGTAGGCAAAAAGTCAAACGTGAGGAAAATTTGGTTTGATTTTGTCCATCTGGTTATTTAGTTTTGATGAACTGTTGCCCTTTGAGGAGGTCGACCACTATGCGCACCGCTGCAGCCTCATCTGCTGCTATTTTGCTTTCAAAACCTAGGTCCAGCCAACCGCGTGACATGGAGTGAGGTGCAACGTACACCGCGGTCAGGAAAATTTTGTGTACATCTTCACAAAGTTTTTCCCATAGGGCCATTTTTTGATGTCCAGATACACATGGACTCCTGCAATTCCACTGACGAAAGTGGCTGGGAATGTGGCATGTTGATGTACTGGTTGCATCGTGCTTGCCACGTGAGTATCTCCGGGAAATTGTGACCGCCAGTTTTTTTAGATTTTTTTCTATTCCGCCGGATTCTCCAGGCATTTTTGAACGTTTGAGGCCGCGGGCCTTCCGCCTGCTCCTCTTGCCTTGCTTGCCCAACTGCTCCCAGACATGGGCGCAGACTAATCCCCTCTATGAGATTATCAAACTAGATTTAGTCTTGAATTGAATGGGTTGCAAAAGTGTTTGCAACGAGAAAGAAAAGTTTTTACCAAGATTATTATTTAAATTTAAATTTATTGCGGGGAAGGCCGACCATGGGACGGACACTTCCAAATATGACTCAGACGAGACAAAACTTAGTACCAGGTGAGGCACCCCAGAGAAGCGATGCTATCTCTTGTTGCCAGCGGGAACGCCACTTATGGGAAGGGGGAGAGAACGTGTGTAGGGGGCGTAAGCCACTATTGAGCACGTGTGGAGGAAGGGGTCTGATTTGATGAACCAGACTGGGAACCAGGAGGAGACCAGCTGCCGGCGACGTGGTGGGAGATATCCAAACATCCACGCTTGAAAGTGATCCACCAAATGAGACTGGAATCTGTGGACAGCTTCAGGGAGGGGTGGGATAATCCAGCGATGGCATCCAAGACAATCGTGTGGATAGTCCACATGGCGATTGCAACCACCAGAGCACGAAGGGAGGGTGGGAGTGGGGAGGCCATTGATGAAGCAAACATATCTCTTGACAGACTGAAGGGATGTGTTTGACCCTGGCCTAGCAGACGTTGGACTTCGCGCCATATTACTTTAGAGGTGGGGCACTTCTCCAGGCGGTGAAACAGCGTTCCATACTGGCCACAAACGACACAGGATGAGTGTACAGCATTAGAGCGCTCAGCTTTATGATACACCTGCCTCAGGCAGCGCCACACATGGGAGCGGACTTGAGGCTGCAACAGAGGATGGTGTGCGTATTTCCATATAGTCTTTTGGGTCTCAGTGGAATAAGGGATGTCCATCATGTCCAGGTAGTCCACCCTGGATAGGACTTGGGGTCGAATGGGATCACGCCATCATGGATGGGTAGCCCCTGTACCTCTTGTGTGAACTGAGGAGAGGGGCGGCCTCTTCATGTTGTATGTCCACTAATACGAATTCTCCACTCTGTGCTTCGCATGGAGAGTAGGATTCGTTTGTAGTGGGTTTTGGTCCCGTGAGGACCTGTGGCTGATGTGTGTGATGCGAGGTATTTCATCAGGAGTGGGGTTTGATGGATTGTTGAGGCCCAAGGCTCGGGAGAAGTTGGAGTGGGCCGCGCAGGACCAGTGTTGGGATGGGAGTGTAGGAGCAGTGACGGCCGCAATCCAGGTGCCCAGGATCTTGGCGGCATGGGCTTTGAAGTCAAGTAGGCCCATGCCACCCGATGATGAGGGCCAAACATGACCTCTAGCCGTTCTGGTGGAGGGCGGCCTGACCAAAGCCAACCTTGTAGCAAAGCATACAGGGATTTGAAGAAGCTTGGGGAGAAGGGGATGGCGTGGGCTCCAAACCAGACTTTGGATAGGAGCATAGAGTTGGCAAGAACAACCCTGCCAGTGAGGGTAGTAGGGTGGGCTCTGAGAGAGGCGATTCGCTTCGTCACGTTGTCCAGTATATGGCACTCCATTACTGCTGACGCGTATCCTCCTGCCTCCAACCACACGCCCAGATGGCGTACCGGTCCTATGGTAGGTCGTGGCACAAAGGGGAGCACCAGTGGAGCGGTGTGTTTTGAGTTAGTAAGGCGTGGACTTGAGCGAGCAGATGGGCTGGGTTGGGAACTACTTGCTGGGGCCCAGCAGTTCTGAAACCAACCAAGGAGGATGATTTCGGTTTTGGAGGCGTTCAGTGTCGCGTTGCTTACCCAGGAATATTCCTGGATGAGGGCTTCAAGCGCGCGTGCATCTTTGTTATTAGACAACCCCTCCACGCAATCATCTGCAAATGCCATCATCTTGACTGGGGTTTGGCCTGGCACATGGACCCCAGTGAGTTGGGCATTCACATTTCGCAGTAGTGGGTCAAGGCTGAAGTTGTATAAGAGTGGGCTCAGGGGGTCCCCTTGTCGCAGGCCCCTTTGAGGACGGACTACTTCCGTTAGGAAACCTGGGCCGCACTGCCATTGTTGCAGATTCTGTGAGCAGCATCACCCAGTTAATGAAGCGGGAGGTAGGCGGAATTGTTGGAAGCAGGCCCTAAGGTATTCCCAGTTTACTCTATCATAGGCCTTTTGTTGGTCCAAGAATACAAGTGCCCCAGAGGCTGTGGACTGACACACATTAGCCACAGAGTGCACGTTATCCCAAATCGACCTTCTGGGGATGAAACTGAATTGTTCTGGAGAGATGGTGGCAGATGCTACAGTCCCTAAACAGTTAGCCATGATTTTTGTTAAAATTTTGGTGTCTGTGTTTTGTTAGAGAAATGGGGCACCAGTTGGCTAAGTCTAGCCTATCCCCTTTCTTGAAGAGTGTGACTGTAAAGGCCTCATGTCCTCCTGGTAGGAGGCGCGTTTCCAACAGGCTTTGGTTGAGTGAGGCTAGCAGCTATGGGGATATATATTTAAAATATTTTTTGTAGAACTCATATGGAATGCCATCTGGGCCTGGGCATTTTGGTTTGGTGCACCGCGAATGGTAGTCCATAAATTGTTCGGAGTAATTAAATTCATTATTTCCGGGTATCAGAAAATGTTGCGGATATGAGCTCTGTCGAGAAATTCCGCCATTTCAGCCAGCTGAATTGGTTCAGCTCGCTATAAGTCAGAGTAATATCTTTGCATTTCAATTGCCACTTTGGCCGGTGTGTCCACAATAGAATTATCCAATCTTCGCACCTGTGTGCAGGCCATACTCTGGCGTGGTGCAAAATTTTTTGAAGAAGTATGCGGTGCACTTGTCACCTTTAGTGATGCGTGTGGCCCTGGATTGGACACAAACCCGATGTTTGTGTTGCCTTTCAAGTGCGTTGAGGTGGGCTGCTGCCTCCGCCCACTTCTGGCCCCATGCAGGGCTATATCCTGAGGCTGAAATGTTGGACTCCAAGTGGGCCAATTCCGCCAGCGCACATGATATAACTGCCAATGTGGCTCGTGAGCGTCTGGATGAGAGATGGCGATAGTGGCGGATGGTGTCTTCTTTGAAAGTTGCCCATGTGGAAATGGGGTCCGCGCAAAACGGTGCAACAAATATTTTTGCCAAAGTTGCCTCTTCCACCCATGTGGAAAATCCTAGTGACGCAAGCTCTGGGGGGCGGATTTTGCACAAATGTGGGGCCTTTGCAACTGTGACGGGTAGGTGGTATATTATCAAGACCAGTTGATGGTTGGAGAATTCCATTTTCATTGTTTTGAAGTGGGAGATGTGAGGTTGGAATTTCGCCGGTGCTAGAATAAGGTCAATGTGGGTCATGGACCTTAATTGGCTGTTGTGGATGTGGGGACGCGTCATGTTTTCAGCAGTGGGGCATGTCATGGCAGCGCATCCATTAACCCAAGGGTGGCTTTTAGAATGCGTAGTTCTACGTGACCCTGTGGGGCGTGGGGTGAGGGTGGCCACCGGTCCATTGGTGAGGTTAGCCAACAGTTCATGTCACCAATTAGGAAAGAAATTGGGGGGGGGTAGTGGGAGGGATTTGACTGACGAGAAAAATTCCCAACGCTTTTGTGCACTGTTTGGGGCGTAAATGTTGATGATTGTGTGTGCAACATTGGCCCATGAGAAGGTGACAACGAGCACTCAGTCATTTAGGAATGTTTCTGAAGATGTAAATTTGAAAAAATTGTTTTTCTGAATTAGCACCCCACAGTGCTTCGACCAAAAGGATAGGGATGGTAGGAGCATTGTTTTCCAAGCTTCCTCGGAACCTCATGGACAGTGGGTTTCCTGGATGGCCAGGATATCCACGGGTAAATTATTTTGTAAAAACTCAGTTTCCTAGCCTAGGATGGGGAGGCCTTGAGTCTGGCGATATTCAGCATCCCTAGAGTGAAGGTTTCCCCCTTCACACCTTAGGTGCGAGGGGGTGGCCCCCTGGCCCAACAGCCTCTTCCAGGTCCCCACGGGCTTTCACAGCAGCGTGGGTATTAGCAGCAATGCTATCGGGGTTTTTGTTAATTTTTGCGGAAAGAGTCACATTGGCTTTGGCCTTCACTTTTTGTTTTCCCCAGACGTTGGACAAATTTTTTGCGGTGCGGATAAGTTCGGTGCACCGTCGAGTGGGGCAAAATTTTTTTTTTTGGTTGGGATAGGTCCCAAGTCAGTTTTGAACGGGGCTTGGGTGCAGCGATTAGGTGAGATTGAATCTCCCATCAGATCCTCAGATTGAGTGGCCCATTCAGCTTGGGCCTCCCAATCTGATTGGGTGATGGATTCCCAAGTTGCTTCCGCTGCGAAGGTCACCTTGTCCTCCTGGCGTTGTGAGTGTGGGATGGTGGTGGTGACCTTGGCCGCTTCCTTGGCCGCGGTCCTATGGGCCTGCTTGGCCTTCTTCCACTCCTGCAGGGAGATGGGCTTTACCAATAGGTAGCAGCCTTGTGCTCCCCACGGGAAAGCCTCTTTGGTGCTTGTGGTTGGTTTGTAGTGCGCCTCTCCGCTGGCCATGGCTGCTGAGGGGTGCTCTTGGAAATATGTAACGCCCTCTTTGATGGGGCACGCATGTGCCTTATGGCCAAACACATCTCAGTGGGTGCAAATGGGGGGCGCGCTGTCCACGATTACCCAGAATGGGTGGGTGGTGTGCCCTGCAATGTCAATAAAGGTGGAGTGCAGGATCTGGGTTAGGTCCTTCACGATCTCCTCAGTTGGGGTCAGAACTGCAATGGCTTTGCCGGTGCACAGGTGTGGCATCAGCATGAAATGTTGCATTTCGAAAGATTGTATTTCGCCATATATGGCGAGACCATCTTTCAGGTATTACTCCAAAATGTCACGTTTTACCGTAGTAGGCAAAAAGTCAAACGTGAGGTAATTTGGTTTGATTTTGTCCATCTGGTGCATTTAGTTTTGACTACCCATTTCCCTTCGGGAGGTCGACCACTACGCGCACTGCTGCAGCCTCATCTGCTGCTATTTTGCTTTCAAAACCTAGGTCCAGCCAACCGCGCGACATGGAGTGAGGTGCAACATACACCGCAGTCAGGAAAATTTTGTGTACATCTTCACAAAATTTTTCCCATAGGGCCATTTTTTGGATGTCCAGATATACACGGACTCCAAATTCCCTGACAAAAGTGGCTGGTAATGTGGCGTGTTGATGTACTGGTTGCATCATGCTTGCCACATGAGTATCTCTGGGGAAATTGTGACCGCCAGTTTTTTTAGATTTTTTTCTATTCCGCCAGATTCTCCGGGGCGTTTTCAAACGTTAGAGGCCGCGGGCCTTCCACCTGCTCCTCTTGCCTTGCTTGCCCAACTGCTCCCAGACATGGGCGCAAACTAATCCCCTCTCTGAGATTATCAAACTAGATTTAGTCTTGAATTGAATGGGTTGCAAAAGTGTTTTCAATGAGAAAGAAAAGTACCAAGATTATTATTATTATCTACAGTAATATCGTCAAATTGGTGTATAGTTAGACTATTAGCTTCTTTTATGGTGATCCATCTCAAGGATATTATTTCAGAAGGCAATAATTTAAAAACTCTCAGGGAGAAGAGTAGAGATCTGATCGAGGATCTAGAGATGAAGGAACCACAATCAGAAATAGCTGCTGACTGTGTGTTGGGATGAGAGAAACTGTCACTGGGGTATTTTAACAAAGATCAGGTGGATAAGAATATAGAGAACAAATCCCTACAAGTATGACTTACAGAGTATTTAATCAGAAGTACTGGCCAAAGCGTTGGGCCTAATAATAGTTCAAACTCAACTATGGATAATAGTCTCCATACTATTATAGATTTATACATTCTATATAATATGACAAAGTACATTGGGAAATCGAACCTGTGCAGTAAAAAGGTTACTGGGTTGATGGCCAATAATCAATCCTAAGTAATTTTTACAAGTTGGTCCTCACTACAGGGGTAGTTGAGTAAAGAATCTATTATAATGTCATATAAAGAAGAAATGCGCAAGATGTGGACCAAGATCACCGCTGTGAATTAGAATGCCTTAAACTCAGTGGACCATCAGGAGTTTGCAGCCTTGGAAGAACGTGTCGCCAAGGTGGAGGAAGGAGTAGAAAATGTAGACTACTTCAGGAATGAGTTACTTAGCAAAGTAAACTTGTTGAAGAAGAAAGAAGGAGACTTCGTTTAAGAGGTCCTATTCCTGAAAATTGAGTGAGAAGTGGATTGCATTTATTTAATTAAGTTTGGTGCAGATATTGAGAAATTGATAAAAGAAGTGGAGGACTTGAAAGCTCACAGATGTGCTTGTGAGCCCAATATGGCCAGAGATGCTGAAGAGAGAAGTCCTCGCACAATACTTGGGAAGTTGAATACCCCGAGAAATATGCCGCCCACCTTTAATGCCATTTTGGAGATGACGCCTGAAGTCACTCCACAAGTTAGCTAAGTAGCCAAACTGAGAGAATCATCCCAAAATAACTTGGAGGAATTTAGAGCAGCACTGAAATTGACAACATTACATCAGGATAACGCCTCAGCGCTTTTGACTGTTTGACATGACTATGAATAAATACAGGGATCGTCAAAAGGCATTGACGGTCATGAACTTCCTGGACACCAACTGTCAGAAACTAGTGTAACCCACTTGGAGGGGGACAGCTGGTCATATGCCGAGGCAAAGGCGGCCATAATGAAGGAGTTTGGGAGTCCAACCCACATGTCAAAACGCAAAAAAATTTATGGGAATTTAATTCCTTAAAGACATGTCTCTTGCTAGCTTTGCGGATTGATTTTACATGAGTTGTAGATCTTGGCCGGAGCAAAAGTGTTAGACAACTTTGATGGTAGAATCACTGTGCAAGTGGCCCTTCAGCCCTATCGTGATTTGCATCAAATTATGTCTTCCATATTCAATATGGAGATAACTACCTCGCAAATAGTAGACAACCTGAAGATTTTGGGAGCGACGTTTGATGCCCCAAATAGAAGCTTCAAGTCCAATCTGGTCTGAAAATCCAAATCCCATGAAGGGAAATGAAGGAGCAAAAGAGTCTACCAACCAAACTGTGCCAGGAAATAATCATGAAGAATTCAGACGGTTAAGCAAGAAAGAGAAGGTCTGCTTTCAGTGTGGCGGGAAAGGACATTTCGTCACACACTGTAAAAAGCTGAAGGATCAGATTAATGTGGTCCAGGCCAAGGAGACAGCGGCTGCCAAGGATTTGGGAAAAGGGCCCACTGCCTATACAAGGAACAGTCTAGTGAGGCAAAGAAACCTGTTCCTCCCAATATCATGAATGAAGAAATAGACATTAGTGATCTGTTCGTAGATGATAAGCAGGATTAGCTATACCAAGTGCTCAACATGGATGTGAATGCTGTGACTAGAGCCTGGGCGAAGAAGATTGACTCTAAGATAATTCAGGAAGCTGCCCGGCCATACACCTGACAACTGGCGGAGAAGATTTGAACTGCTGAGAATCCTGGTGAGTTATCAGACGTCCGTTTAGAAGAGGCCAATCTGTCAATCCCCTCAATGTGATAAAGGAATTGTTTGCTGAATTATCGGCACAGATAATTCACACCCTAGATTTGGCTAATAACGCCTTCATTCACTCAGTAAATACTATATTACAATACACTGAGTGTACATATATAGTTATTTAAGGGAACTAAGTGAGGGTGAGGGCGATTGTCAACAGCGGAGCACCCATTAATATTTTGTCAACCATGCTGGTGAAGAGGATGAAGATCTCCCCAGACTTGGAACACAAGAGAGAATATGGAACAGCTGGGCTGAACACCACTGTTTCCTGTGGAGCGTATAGTGCGTTGCCACTACAATTCAGGTTGTTGGTGGTATCTTCACCAGTGATAGTTTTGGCGAACCAAAAATACGAAATCCTGATTGGAATGGAGATCCTATGGAAGTACGGAGTTAAATGTAACTTTGAGGATAATATGTTGACCATCCTGGGTCAGATGTTACCATTGGTATACCAGAAGGATGGTGAAGCTCCGTTGAATTGGAGAAACAACTTCATTATTCTGATATACAATGATGGCATTGTATTGATTTGATACTAATTAATTGGTAGGAAGCAACGCGAGATGCTGGCGGAAATCCTAGAAAACTGGAGAATTCCATTAAGGATCAAGAAGGAAAGGACCATACCAGCCATATCGCAGATAATAGTCAACAATGGGTTGACTTTGGAGATTCTGGAGCTGTTGTATGGGGAGGTCAGAAGCCCCCGGAAGAAGTCCAGAGTGGAGCCATGGGTAGCTCCCAGGATAATAATGCCGGGCCATGGGGAAATATGAGTTCTCCTGGCAAATTTGAGTAAAAAACTAATGAAGATCAAGAGGAATAAGATCATTGCATTTATTAATATGATCCTGATGGCAGAATTAAGATGATTCCACGATTTTGGGTCTTTCAATGAAATGGGATTACAGGCCGGGGTAGCCAAAAGCATCAACCTATTGGTTGATTGAGAGCAGCTCGCTGATCTGCCAGAAGGGCAACAGGAGGAGGTTCTCAAATTATTTGAGAAATATTGGGAAGTGCTCACTCAGGATGACCCTGATTTGGGATGTGCATGAGATGTAATTCACAAGGTCAATAATGGGGAAAATCTACTGATAAGGATGAGACCAATCCGAAGATTGAGAGATGCTGAAGTGGTAGTGGAGGATGAGATCAGCAAACTAGTGAAGCATGGGCTTCTAGTTCCATCATCAAGTCCCTGGGCAAGTCTGCTTCTGATTGTGAAGAAGAAGGATGGATTGAACTGGGTGGTGATTGACTACCGGAGGCTGAACAAAATTGTGAAGAAGGATTTGTATCCCCTCTGAGGATTGACAATGCACTGGACTGATTAGGAGAAGCGAAGTATTTCTCTGTGATGGATCTAATCTTGGAAACTGGCAGATCGACTTTCCAGAAGAAGACCAAGAAAAATATGCAATTATTACTGCGCAGGGGTTATAACAGCCAATGAGGATGCCCCAGGGTCTCTGCAATGCGCCCGCAACATTCCAGAGGGCCTTGGATGCGATATTAAGTGACCTGAAGTTGTCATGCATCCTGGTATATCTGGACGATATCAATGTGTTCAGTAGGAAGTTTACTGATCACCTGCACCACTTGGAAGAAGTTTTTAAGAGACTGTCCGCAGCTAAACTGAAGATCAAGCCAAGGAAGAGCCACTTCTCTAAGAAAGAGTTGGAATATCTGGGATTTGTGATCAACTCAAGTGGATTTCAGATGCAAGCCCAGAAGATAGCAGCTATAGAGCATATGGCTGTACTGAAGAGTGTCTGAGACATCCAAGTATTCCTTAGGATGGTTGGATACTATAGAAGATTTATTCAAAATTTTTCTGAATAGCTGAGTGTAATGGTTGGGTTAAACCGATCATTACACTTTGACTCGAGATTCAGATTTCTGAATCTCGAGTTGAATCACTTTTTGGGTTTTTGAGGTTTATGCGGGGTCCAGCACTGGGATGTGCCCCTCCCGCACTATTCTTAGGCTCTTAGGGGCCTAAAGAACAGTGAAGGAGGGGCTCCCCAGAAGGGCGACCTTAAAAGGTTAAGACCACCCAATTCTGAACTCAGTTCAGAATTTTTCCTCATTTCCTGCTCTTGCGTGGGATTCTCTGGTGGCCTCAGGGCCACCCTTGCCTTGTCTTACCTGGTATTTCGCGGCGATATAAATTTTGTATCCTCAACAAAATATTGGGATTTGGCGTCAACAACCTAGATTCCGCCAAATACCCTAGTTTTTCTATGTCTCATTTGTGGTGCTCTAAGTCATTGGGATTGAATCCGTCCGCGAGTTTATTTTCAATAATAAATAAAACAAGGCTAATTTTGGAATCAGATCCTCACTTACCTGTGTCATATTTTCTTGATTTCGAGTTTCCCAAAAATGCAATGTTTAATTGGTGAGTATGACGAATCAAAGCACTTACCTCGAGGGAACCTCATATCAGACAAACATCTGGCACCCATCGCCAAGGCAAGATGGTGATCAAAAACTGGGATATTTTTGATTCGTTACACTGAGCCTTTAATTCATTTATTAAAGGATCCAAAAAAGGATTCGTATGGAATGAAGAGGCCCAGGACTTTTTTGATGAGTTATGCCAGTATTTGATAGATTCGCCAATTCTGAAATATCAAAATTTTGGTTATGAGTTTATCATTCAAACTGATACTTCATTGATGGCGATTGGCGCTGTACTGAGCCAAGTAGATGAACTTGGGGATGAGCATCTGGTGGCGTATGTGAGCTAAACACTCTCAGCTGCTGAGAGGAACTAACTATGACTGAGTGGGAATGCCTTGCAGTCATATATGCATGCAAGCAGTTTTGGGTGTATTTCCATGGAATGCACTTTAAGGTGGTGATGGTTCACTCTTCAATGTGTTGGCTGCATAATCTAAGAGAACTGGAAGGAAGACTGGCTTGATGGGCACTTAAGCTTCAGGCTTACAATTATGAGATAGTCCACCAAGTGGGGGCTTCTCACCAGAACGCAGATGGCTTATCGCGGTTGCCAATGGTCCAGTTGGTATACCTGCAGGCGGATGAGCTATTCCAGAGAATGGTCGAAGGAAGAATTGGAGACAAGCCTTGAGAAATACAAGGTGCTCTACAAAAAGTGATGGAAAACACTGAGACTATGGATGGAAAAGTATTCAAGATGACTAATGGGAAGTGGCTATTATTCCCAAACCATCAGAAAGAGCAACAATAGTACAAGCATCTCACAAGGTTGTGGGCACGGAGGCCTGAGGAAAACAACCAACCATATTAGCCAGTATATTGGGAATCAATAAATTTCAATGTCGCAGATCATCTGGCTTGTTGCTTGGAGTGCCAGCTGCACAAACCACACAAGTATACAACTGGATACTGACTGGTCTGCCCTGGATTTGCCTGGCACATGGTATCCATCAATGTGATGGGACCGCTGGTGATGAGCACAGGGGGAGTCAAGTACATCATAGTAGCCATTGACCATCTGACGAGATGAGTTGAAACAAAGGCCTTAACCAGAGTAGATGCTACCAGAACTGCGAGATTCATCCTGGATCAAGTAGTATAATGGCATAGATGTCTGAAAGTCCTAATGAGCAACAATGGGACCAACTTCACATATCATGTGATCCTGAGGCTAAATGAAATAATGGAGATCTGAGGAGTTGTGTCAGTACCATACCAGCCAGAGACAAACGGACTGGAAGAATGGGTCAATGGGACGCTGGCCGCGACGCTGAGGAAGCTAGTCACAGGGAGAACTTCTGTGTGAGGAGTGTACCTGAGTTCGGTGACATTTGCCTACAACATTAGTCATCATATGGCAATGGGAAAGATGCCATATGAATTACTATATGGAAGAAAGGCTCCGTTACCACCAATATTATATTTGGTAGTGGAACCTATGTCGGGGATGAGTACCAAGCAATACTTGAACTGACTGATGAGTATCCTGATTGAGATGCAATTGCAAGCATTCAATACAACCTTGAAGAAAAGGATACAAGAGAAATTGATGGATGACAAGAACTGACCGGCATTAGAAGAATATCAAATAGGGGAAAAGAGTTGCCTATTGCGATATGCATGGTTTTGGACAAAGAAACAAACTAGATGCGTTGTGGTCAGGTCAATTCAAAGTAATTACCAAGAGAGCGACCAATGCTTACTCCATCAAGAATCTATTGGATGGAAGAGTTGTAAATCGAGTCCATGCTAAGTACCTAAAGTGTTAGATCAAGGAAAAAATTAAAGAGTTCCTAAAGGACTGATGAACCTTTTTGTTGGTCATGTCCTGATGATTAGGTCAAGTATGAAAAAAGGACCTCTGAACCAATCTAGATGGTTAAGTTTGAAAAAAGGACCTCTGAACCATGGAATACTGGTAGTTTTAAGTACCCAGGACCCAGTTGGGGGAAAAGATGGATCTCTGAACCAAAACAAGGTCAAGTCCCATAGGAAAAAAGAAGATAAAGATAAGAAATTGATAAAAGTATTGGAAAAAAGATTTTAAAATGCATAGATAAAAAAGCTGATATATTTTTAGAATTTTCTTTATTTTTATTGATTGTCCTCAGTATGGGGATGATTCCGCCTATGTCACCTCTTGGGGGAGGGAGGATGGATTGTGATAGGAATAAACAGCCCATCAAAATCAATATGTGATCGGACACTTGTGAGGGCAAACCTACATGAATCCATGTTCATTGAGCGGATGCTGAGCCCTGAGAAAAAGCGACTAGGGGAAGGGAAATTGAAATGTTGGAAGATGCCAATTGCAAAACCCTGGAGTGGCGAGGAAAACAGTAATAAAGAAAGAGGCAATTGGCAAATAACCCAGAGTAATCCCAATATGGTACTGAAGCTGGAAGATTTGTCTTGAGCGCCTGCTGAGGGCTTCATTAAGGACACCAGACATGTGGGCCAGCAACAAAGAAGGAATACTTGATGAGGGTTGCCGAATCATGCCCCTTATTAATGCCATCAGCAGAAGATACTTATGGGAAGCTCCAGAGAAGAGGTAGTTGTGCAGAGAGCAGATTTCATCCTGAAAGAGGCGACTATGGGCTTCATGGAAGCTAAAGCTGAATGACCGGTGGAATCCAGGTGAGGCTGGAAGCTTCGTAGACCAATTCTAAAGAACTTGGCCAGCAAAGCGAAGAGAATTACCGGCAGTATCCCAATCCAGAAGGTTATCTAGATCAGAGGGATTCAGCACTAATGTCAAAGCCTCAGTGACTTAGGCCCAGAGTTCAGTGTAGGGGAGCTCAAATTGAATACTGTTACCAATTGAGAGCTCAGAAACCAGTACAGTGGGTTTGTAAAATTGACCAAGTCAGAAGAGGAACTCAGGGAGCAAGTCCAACCCAGCCAGGAACGAATGATCCAGAGCAACCAGCATAATATCTGGAGCATCTACAATGATGTTTGGAGCATCAGCGAAAGGAGTCAAATCCAGGAGGGTTTCAAAGTCCAACTCTGGAATTGACTGCAAGGGAAGAGTCAGCTGAGAGCTGTTCGAAATGATGGCCAGCCTGGTTTTATAGGGATTAGTTACAGTTTCCAGTAATTCAATGGAAGGACTAGCCGCTTGTGCCAAACTAGGCGTATGAGTCCCGGAAGAACCATAAAAAAATTTTCTGTTGAGCATCCCGACTCATCTGCTGGAAGAGACGGAGTTCTGTATCAGAAAGACTGTTGAGGAGCTGCTGGTAGTGAGATTTGGAATTCATCATATGAGCTGGATGAGAGGTGGGATGTTGGACTTATATATAAGTTGACATTATGCACTCTATAATCCATTAAGCTCCAATTTTGGGGAAATTAATCTCAAAAATTAATGAGATAAGCTTTCCAAGGGAAGAATCAGGAATGACTTAGAGCCAAGAGGTTATGAGCAAAATAATGAGGGCAAATAGAAATAAGTATTCTTAATTAAGCCATGAAACAAACATCGACAGCAAGAGTCTCCTGTCTAGGACAAGGAGAAAATCAGGAAATCAAGGACGATGGACCAAGAATCCTGAATATGACAGCAGGTCATATAACCTGATGGGGGGAAAACTGGATCCTGGGACTAATATTGTCACGAGTAAATTGATCAGCCTGGCACAAAAGAAGGTCGTGGGGACTGCGCTCTGAGAAGGGGGTAGTGAGGAGGAAGAGAAAGAATACCATATGCCATAGGTCATCCTGAGCAGCGTTGAGTATTGATGAGTGTACTTTGCTTGAACCAATGAAGTAATTGACCAGATATCAGAAGTGGTGTTCTCATGCCCCGGTCCTTTTCTCACTGGAAATATAGGCAAAAGGGGGGATGTGTTGGGATTTTTGCTCATATTCCCAGCCTGCTAGATTACCTGGTTTCGCTAGGAGAAAATTCCCTAAGGCAAAGTGAATCGGAAATCAGTTGGCCAGAGTTTTGGAGGAACTACATTTCAGGGAAATTGGGATATTCACCTGGTCATATCCATCGGGGATTAATCTGGATAAATACCTAAGATCTCATTGGGTGGACTGACTGACGAAATAGGGGCATCCAATAGTGATTAACTATCAGGTGTACCAATTGGGATTGGTTGGGTTTCATCACCAACTGATCAGGAATGAATAGTGAGTTGCAAGGCGAGTGATGCCATCTGCAATTAGCAAGTCAATTGGTTGGTGAAGTGACCTGCAATAATGGGTAATAAGTCCCATTACCTAAGCAGGTCTCAAGCCAATTACAATTGGTTCGCTTGGATTGAGAGGAAAACGTTAGGGACACATTTTATGACTCTTTCCATTTGAGGTCTCGAGGATGTCCAACAATGGAATCCTAGCCAGGATGGGGAAGACCATTGCTGCTGAGACTAGAAAGGGTAATTTGATGACAACAGCTGCCGTTTCATTGAAGAGGTGTCAACTGAGGGTTAAACAGCTGAATCCCTTACTATATAATTCCCTAGGATTTCTATATTAAAAACAGTATTATTACCAAGATTATTATTATTATCTACAGTAATATTGTCAAATTGGTGTATAGTTAGACTATTAGCTTCTTTTATGGCGATCCATCTCAAGGATATTATTTCAGAAGACAATAATTGGAAGACTCTCAGAGAGAAGAGTAAAGATCTGAGTGGGTATCTGGAGAAGAAGGAACCACAATCAGGGAAAGTTGCTGACTGTGTGTTGGTCTGAGAGAGACTGTCACTGGGGTATCATAACAAAGATTGGGTGGACAAGAATATAGGGAACAAATCCCTACAAGTATGACTTACAGAGTATTTAATCAGAAGTACTGGCCAAAGCGTTAGGCCTGATAATAGCTCAAACTCAACTATGGATAATAGTCTCCATACTATTATCGATTAATACATTCTATACAATGCAACAAAGTGCATGAGGAAATTGAACCTATGCAGTAAAAAGTTTACTGGGTTGATGGCCGATAATCAATCCTAAGTAAATTTTTACATCTAATTAAATAACTTAAACATTTTCTAGAGGACATTAAATGAGCACTTACAGCACTTAGAGGAAGTCTTCTGCTGATTTGCTGCTGCCAAACTGAAAGTTAAGCCCAAGAAATGTAACTTCCTTTGGGAACAACTCAAGTATTTGGGCTTTATTATTAAAAAGGAGGGCCTAAGGCCCCAACTGGCTAAAGTGGAGGCCACTGAGAGGATGAGAACGCCATCCAGAAAGTGGGACGTCCAGTTATTTTTGTGATGCTCATCTATTACTGGTGGTTCATGGAAAACTTTAAATTAGGGGAGCCTTTTTTCAACTGTTGAAAAATGGAACAAATGCAAATAGACAACAAACTGCCAGCTGACTTCTGACCATCTTCACACCTGCCTCACTTTGGACTTGATACTAATGCATCCATAAAAAACAGTAAAACATCTTTAACCAAGATAGACACATCCCTCATTGCTGTAGTGGCCGTGTTGTCCTAGATCAATGACAAAGGAGTAGAACATCCAAAACTTAGTGAAGTTTTACATTAGATGTACATAAACAGAGTTACACCATTACCAAAGAGGAATGTCTAATGGTGATTTACGCGTGCAAGAAGTTTAGGGTCTACATTCATGGAGTGCACATCAAGGTGGTAACCAACTTTTTGTCTTTAAGCTGACTACAGAACCTCAGGGGCGAAAAGACGCCTAGCACGTGGGTTCTGAATTTGCAAACATATGTCTTCAAAATACAGCACCAGCCTAGTGTAAAACATCAGAACTCTGATGGACTTTCCTGGCTTCCTACTGTCACGTTGACCACCAATATACAGATTTCCCCTATGTAAAGATGCTGAACTGGAAATATGATAACAAACCTGAAGAAGTATAATGCGCAATGGACTGATTGATGAATGATATTAAAGTAAGGGTGGAAAAACTTCTCAAAAATAATAAAAGACTGGGAATACATAATACCATGAATTGAGTGTTTTAATCTGATAATTAGAGCTCTCAAAGCCACAGGACATGGAGGAATAAAAGATGTATGAGCAAATAAAACAAACCTATTACTAAGTTTCTTTTAAATTTGATATTCATGAAGCCATTGGCTGCTGCAAGGAGTGCCAAGCAGAAGTGCCATATTGAAAAAGCATTTTGTATCAGCTGGTTAAGCCAAACTTTAATATCCACACCATGTCAATCAATTTCAGGGGCTGCTAACCGCTAGCGGAGGCCAATTTAACGTTATTGGGTAGCCATTGATCCTTTTACAAATTGTTGAAGCCGAACCAATCAGAGACTTAGGCCACAATGATTGCCAAATTTAACATGGAGAACATCATTTATAAACACGGATGCCCTCAATTCTTTTTGACACACAATGTTACTAACCTTTAATTTACAGATAATTGACAAGCTTAACAACTAGATGTGGATCTGTCGGGTCCTATAAACGCCTTATCATCCCAAAACCAATGATATGGTGTACAGGCAATTGTATTTTGATTGGCATTCTACAAAAATTGGCTTTGGGCAGACCATCCAGCTGTAATTCCCCCTGCCTTCCAATATCTTTGCATATGATATAACATTCCACTAATCTATTTGAAAATAACCATTTAAACTCCTGTACAGGATTCAACCCACACTAACCCCAATCTTATACACCTGTATTCACAGATAAGCTATGACCCCTAGTCAATACTTAGAAAACCTCGCCCAGATATTGAAATGGCTACAAACCAAGGATTGTTTTAACACGCTGGTATTAAAATTAAGATCTAAGGAGAGCAACAACAAGAACCACCATCCTCTATCCTATCTCAGTATAGGGGAGTGAGTGCTCTAATATGATAACCATGGGTTCAGGTGGACAAGTAAACTCAAACACATATGGAAAGGTCTGTTTGAAATCATAGAGAATACTTTGACCATCATGTACCCGCTTAAAGACCCCGCCAAAGTACATATTTTAATTTTTTAAGCGCCAAATTCCTAAAACCCTCCATCCATGCACTGAGATGCCAGCCCACTCCAAAAGTTAATCTTACCATTGGCCATAGGCAATTCATCAGCCCTTATGTTTAGTCAAGTGGATGAACTGTTGAAATTTGGGTTTGACCAACCATTGAAATTGACATCAACCATAATACCCCTAATAACCTATAGGCCTCACCTCTACCCTCGTCCTAATTATCTGTGTCCCCTGGCAGGATGATTCCTATTAGCCGCTATTGGATATTTTTCTTGAATTTTCCAGCCCAAATCCATGAATTTATTAATTCACCATACAATCTTGACTTCTGGTAGAATGATCCCTATCTGATTGTCAACTGAATGTCCAGTTCCTCAAATCTTTACCATTACCATCAATTAAGTATTATCAGAATGATCCAGCTTAATTTGTCCCAAATATCTCTATCAATTAATACCTTAAGGATGTTTCCAACATTAGACAGGAAATTACCAAGATGTGCCCAATGTTGGACAGAAAACTGTCAAGTTCCATATACATTTGTTTACAGCCTATTAGAAAACCATAATTAGGAAATGTTAGAAGATTTGGGGCTGCAGGGAAGGCTGACTCACTAGAGGCCATGGTATAAATTGGAAGAGGCTATATTAGTCTAGAGACAGTTGCAGCGACAAATATTTTGACAAATCTTCAGCGCTGGAAGTAACCAACAAGACTACAACGCAATTAAAGAGTTATATAAATCAAAGGCTTTTTTTCTACTAAGCTTTACGTTTACTTTGCAGTTTACTGTCTTCATAAAGTTATACCTCTTAAGGAAAAATACACCTGGGCTAATATTGCCCTATTGCAGTCTTAATTTGTATACTAAGATATCATATTGACAGAGCCAAAATAAAAGATATTTGAGTTTGCCATAATTTCATTGCTTTATTAAAAGTTTAGACTATAAACAAAGAAATTAGATAAAGTCTATAACAGATAGGCTATGATAGAATACTCTATAAAAATTGTACTATAATAACACATTAATTTCATAGAAAGATTTACTAACTTGCTAACTGTTAATCTTTTAAAGCAAAGGGTGGTTAGCCAAGCGGGTAAAACTGCTTCCACCCCTAGTGCAGGTTTTGAGTTTGAAACCTGTACTGGCTAGAAAACATTCTCAGTGTGGTATATTTGTCCCAAGGTTGACCCACCTCGAATAGTTCCTTAATCTTTTGAAGGGGATTCTTAATAGCATTCTTTAATTTTATGATTAAAATTCACTATTCTGCATTAGTAGCTAAATAATGCTTAGATTTTATATATAATAGTTATATATAGTTTGACTATTATTAATTGGCTTTTATTAAGAAGGTATTAGCCATAAATGAGTTTATTAAATTTAATACAAAGCCACCTAAAATTACTAGATTACCTTTACAAAATATCCATACTTGGGATTAATGATGCTTAAATATTAAACTTATAATGTGTTAAAAAAGGCTTCTTAGTTTATTAAAGTATAAACAAATATATATCTACCCTGTTGCTCATCAAAGAAATCAAACATTAGGGCTACACTTATTAGAGATGGGAATTTTTAAACTCTTTACCATGCTCTTCTAAAAGGGTAACCCATATATAAAAACTACTGATCATCAAACAACAGCTTTTCAAAACAGGGCTTTCCATTTTTTTAATCTCATATGTTACTTCAGAACAATCCTTCACAACGCAATCCTAGACCAGTACTTAAGCGCAGTCAAATTCCTGTAACTTATGATAGGGATCATACTTTACTGAAAACTAAGAAAAATTTTACATTTAAATATACAACAAGAATATACCAGAAACTAATCCTGCTGAAGAATTTCATAAACGTTTCTTGATTATTCCCTTGCATGTAGATATTATATTATATCTAACTCTATAATGCTTTTATACTATACTTACTTTAATTAATATAATATCTTCAATGAAATCTGACAAATTTATATTGGTTTCAAATTTTAAGTTTAAATTTTCTAGTATCTATTCAAGTAATCTTTATTAATAAAAGCTCATTAAAACTAAATTTTAATTAATCACAAATCACCTTATAATATTATAACTAGAAGACGTTACAACCAAGTTTTAAGTCCTTTTTTGACCACAATGGATTGTTTTTTAAGGATCATTTTGGAAATATTTAAAAGTTTTTAAAATAGCACTCTTATAGTTACATAGATCTTTTAAGTACTTCAGATTAGCCATGGTTATCTACATTATCATCATAATACTCACTTTTTTCTCAAAGTTCTTTTATAATTGATATGTGGTAATAACCTTTCTAATTGTATAAGTAACATCATGAATTAATTTATACCTTAAAGTTGTACATTATGTCTTCATTTCAGTACCTTTTTTTATTTATTATTTGACTTTTTTATTCTAAGATAAAGCTGAATTTTATTTTCACTAAGGGTTATTTTTTATCAGCTGCAGAAAAAAGTCTATAAACTAGAGCTTTGTGGACAGAAAATAACATATGTTAGCAAAGTTAAATATAAATGCTATGGGATAAAAATATATAAAAAGTAGATTACGCTCTGGCTAGACATCTATTCTTCTTATATATATATAAGAATGAATGTTTTTCTGTATGTATGTATGTTCCAAATGCATTCCTATACCATTCATCCAATTGTGATGAAACTTTGGTGTGTTGTTGTGTGCATGCCTGAGAATGTTTATGAATTTTAAAAAGTATTATTTTAATAGTAAAATAAAAAGTTTTATATGTAACAAGTGAAAATCCTATATATACTTTGATGGTATTTGCTATATTGTTACAGCTGAGCAGTTTGATATTCAGCTGATTTGATATTTTAAATGTTTTAAGTGGTTAGTGGTCATATGGCTAATTAGTAAGTTAATTTAAATCAAGACTTTGAATCTAAAGTCCAATTGATTTTAAAAATACCTCCTATAGCATAATTGGCTCATGACCAGATACGCCAACCAAATGGCAAGGTGGGTTACCTTCCAGAACCTCCCCACTGACTGCGAACAGGAGTGGGTGCATGAAGCAATCTGGACTGGGTTGTCATACCATGGGGAAGTACATGAATTCCGCCAAGCTGGTGGAGATTACATTGCGAAGTGCCTTCACCCTCAGACAGTGGAAGCGCTGTATGAACTGGCCCCCTGGATGAAACCAAAACTAGATTGCTCTACCCAGATTCATCCGCCTGCACAGCCTTGATAGGGTAGTGTATGTTGAACAGGAGGATGCCAAACAAGTATGCCAGTTCTGCTACCAGACCGGCCACACTATGGTTCAATGCCACCATCATAAAGGCAATACTACTCAGGAGTACAAATATGACCCCATTGGGGGAATTACCAAGGTGGGCACCAAGACCTTCCTCTGCCTGAAAGCCAGAGAATGGATCCTGCGCAACTTAATAGAGGTAGTAGATATGAAATGCCAGCGACAAGAATTAGACCTGGCACACAGAGAGGCGTGGGAACAGGAAATGGCAAAATGACCCAAAGCAGATGATGTATCATTTATAAATCTGAACCCAGAATCTTATGCGATGGATGAGGGAACCAGCCCAGGACTAGCAGAGAAACGTCCAACCCAAGTGGAATGGATGGTCTGGGAGTGGGAGAGATGGCAGAAGGCGAACCCAAAGAAGTCTTCCAAGAACGGGCAGCCACAGGATTCCAACAAGTTGAAATCACAGCCCAACAAGATGAAAGGGAATAAAAAAATGAATTGGAAGTCTCTGGTAAATGAGCTGAGGTGACCAGAGAAAAATTTGCAGAAAAGTCAAGATTGACAAAATTGGCCAGGCAATTGCCGACTTCTAAAAAATTAAGCTCTGCCAATAAATTGAACAAAGGGGTGAAAATCTGGCTGATGGATGAGGGCAAATCTGCCAGTCCACCCAAAGAAAATAAGGGGCACCCAGACCCAATCATAAAACCATCCCCATTAACCATTGACAGGGAGATGGGGATGGTGACTGAATTCCCAGTGCACAGGATGCTCAGGAACATAATCCCAGTCCCAACCAACTGACCCTGAAAACTGAATATAGCACCCCACCAACCATCGACACCACCACCAACAACCAACCTAACCTCCGTACATGAGTTGATTCACAACCCAGACAACGCTAAACCTCATACCTATGGGTTGGGCAGCCAGAAATGAGGATAGCAACTACAAATGCTCGGGGGATGGTGAGCATACAAATGAGGAGGAGGAAAATGCATCACTTAAAAACTAGTAATAAAATTGACCTAATTTTTATTTCAGAAACACAAGCTGGTAACCAAAAAAAATGGTGCTGAGCTCAAACTGCGATGCAAAAACCATTTGTGGTCCCTCCAGATAGGCTACCAAGCCAATGGACGGACCACGTGGCAATAGTCACAATGGACAAGAAAATAGACCTGGAATTCATAAAAGAAACTCACGCTGGTAGGATCTTGATAGCGATGGCTACAAACAGACACTGGCAGGAGCATACAAGTGGTAGCAGTCTATGCCCTGCCAAAGCTCCACAAAAACTGTATTTTTTGGGATTTCTTAGCAGAAGTGCCATCCAAAAGTGATGACCATAATAGCAGGTGACCTGAACTGCTGGACAAATGCGAGTTAGGATGCATACCCGCTGAGAGAACGCCCCAACAGTAAAGCCAACAAGATGCTTGATTACCTAGTTAAATTGGGGATGTGCCTAACGATTGACAAAGAGGACAACGACCCAGCCAATCTAACGTGGTAGATATACGATGCCGCTGGATCCCCACTGTCAGGATCACAGTTAGACTACATACTCATATCATCGGACCTCAGGCCAATGATATCCAACAGCAAGGTTAGCATAAATACTGAAAGCGACCACATGGTTGTCCGGGTGGAGATTGACATTGACAAACCTCCAAGGAACCACAAGTGGCAATTGGCACCAGCCACGTTGAGAAATGGGGATTGGCGCCCAATGGTAGATGTGGAACTGGATCAGCTAATAGCGCATTTGGACAACTGCCCGGAGCTATACCCACTAGAAAGATGGACCTGGATCAAAACGAAGATGAAATTTGATAGTATGAAGTTTGAAAAAGTCTCCTCCTACAAGCAAACAGCTGCTGTGAAGCAACTGAAGTCTAAATTAGAAAGCCTGAGGCTCACCCGCCAGGACAGCGAGGACTGGTGGAGCAAGTACTGAACAACGCACAAAAAATATCAGGCTATAATGATGAAACAAGACTCAGAGAGATGAACCAATGCAACTTACCAATATCAGAGCTTAGCGGGGATGATGATCAAAGAGGGCCTTAAACACCTCAAGGAAATCTGAACTAAGGCTAGGGTACAGGAAGTGGAGACAGCAAATGGAGAAGTATCAACAGACCCTGAAATGATCAAGCGTGAAGTCAAGATTTTTTATGGCAATCTCTTCTGACAGCAAGAAATTAGCAAATTGGTGATAAAAACCCTTATTGACCTGGACAAGCCAGCACTGGGTGGCTGTACGCCGGAAGATGTTACCAAGCTATCCACTGAAATCTCAATCGATGAAGTTAAGAGAGCGCTAAAGGAGTCGCCAAGAATGAAAGCACCAGGCCCTGACAATATATGTACAGAAATACAGCATATTCTGAGACCGCATTGCGCCGGAGCTCAAAGCCCTCTTTAAACACTGTTTGACCCATGGCAAACAAGTTCCAGGAGGACATGAGACCCAAATTGTACTTCTGTACAAAAAAGGCCTCAAATGCTAACTTCAGTACTGGCGCCTGATTGCGCTATCAAATGCCAAAAATAAACTGCTCACGCGCATACTATCTAATCAGCTGATGGCAACAGCACCACGCATGTTCCATAGGGCCCAACACGGTTGGATACCTTAGGTTCCTTGACATGGAAAAGGCATATGACCAAGTAGCATGGTCATTACTACACAAGGCACTGAAGGCAGTCGGTATCCCTGACACGTTTTGGGCATGGATAATGATGCTATACTCAGGTCTGGTAATGAAGGTTATGGTCACAGATGATGCAACCGACAAAATCTCTGTTGGGCAAGGTTTCCGCCAAGGAGACCCCATTTCACCAATACTCAACTTTGCAGCTAACATTCTACTAGTGGCAGCAGACACAAAGCTTAAGGCTTTAGTCCACCCTAACCAAATGCCACTTAAGATGCTAGCATTTGTGGATGATACAGTTGTAGGAATAAGCTCCTCAACTGACCTCCAGGACACCGAGGATCTATTAAACCTTTACCAGCTTGCATAAAATGCAAAAATAAATTTGGCAAAAACCTCAGTGATGAGGGTTGGCAACCCAAACTTCAGCCCACCAACTGACACAACGCTAATTATGAGCTCCCAGACAGTCTGATACCTTGGGATACTCTTCAACAACAAGGGACCAGCTGTACTGGAGACCGAACAAGAAGTATTAACAAGCTTATCATTCTGAATGTCATGCTGGAAAAGTGCCAGACTATGCCTTGAGGAGAAAGTGCAGGCAATAAATGTCTTCATCTTCTCAAAGCTATGGTATGTTGCTCATGTGCTGCTGATGAGCCCAAACCTAGAGAAGAAAATCAGGTCAATGCTCCAAACTTTCCTGTGGTTCAAGGTAAAGGTGGCACCAATTCCACTGGAAGCCCTGTCAAAACCAAAGAATGAAGGAGGCATGGGCCTACTGGACTTTGAATCTCATGCCTGGCGCATATGGGGGAAGTCATTTCTGAAGCTAACACAGATGCACATGCGCTGCCCGACTCTAGCATGGGGTGTGAACTGGGCAAGGGCTCAAGGCCTCCAAGAGCCAGTCTCCCCCCAATTGTTACACAAATGGATGGTGAACCACCCAAAGATAACCTCACAAAAAGGAGCCCCACACTACTGGCAACTCTGCAATTGGGCTGTGCACCAGGGTGGGTGGTCATTTGAAAAATTGGACTGAGAGGCCAGCCAAATTCAAAGGGATATCAAAATGCATAATTCCACAATGATTACTGCAACAAGCTGGGAGGAACGTAACTGAATCACCGATGAATATGCAACCAAGTCAAACAGAATTAGGTACAAATTGATGCTGATAGAATATGGGGATCCGCTCCCAAAACTGGGGTGAAATCTGCTTACCCACCCACAAATCCTTAATGACTGGACTACCAAAGGCCACAATATCAACTACCCGACAAAGGAGTTGATTTCAGGCCTAAATACCCACTTGGTTACAGCCAAACAGCGGTCAGTAACATGGTGGATCCTTAATTGGGCATTCAAATCGGGCAAGCACAGCAGGCTGGATTACCAGCACAAAGAATGCCCCATATGCACCAAACCAGAAGCAGACATTGCACATCACTATTATGAATGCGCCATGTTCAAAAAATACTGGTCCACGATGTGATACATCCTATCAGGCAATCATTCACCTCTGGGTATACATTCATCGCAGGACCTGTTCTTTACAAAAACCCTGAGAATGGCTCCAATCCAACTATGAGCCTTCATTTACCATTATTGCGTATGGGTGATTCACTATGCACTCATCACCAAGGTTATAAGCAACGAGCGCCCCCATCACAGAGGTTTGGTATTGAAGACCATTTGGATTATCTCTGATCAGCTCTGCCAGATCTCAAAATTCTTGCGCATAATCCCCAGGTGTTATAAGGCCACGCGTTTGGCTTTCCCCACTGGATTGCTCATCGCACGCAATGAAGCTACTAATCATCTGAGAATAGTATGTCCTGTAAGCCCACCGCTGCTAGAACTGTGGCTAGCAATGGCGATTACTGATCAGCAATGGTTGGAGGTGCTAGAACTCTAGTGGCCCGAATTCCCAGTCTTTTTTTACCCTTGGCCAAATTGCCTGTATTCCACCCTCCCCTCTTACTTTCCCTTAAATTTATTTAATAAAGTGTGTAGTTTTTTAAAAAAAAATCTAGCATAATCAGCTCAGCTGTTAGCTTTAAACCTCAACTCTATAAAAGGTCAGTTGTTCAAATCCTGGCGTAATCACTTTTTATACACTTTTCTTAAACTCACTGTCAATTCTGTCCATGTAAATCTTACAAGCTCTATTTCAGACACTTAGCAGGTAAACTCAAAGCCCAAAAACAAATCTGTGCTAAAATGGGTATCAACAAGAATTAGCCAAACTTTTCATTACAAAACTATCATTCTGTTTATTTATTTATACCGGATGCATTATCTTGAGCAAATAACCAAAAATCACCAAACTTGGCACAAGTATTCTATAAAGTTTGGGAACAGAATGCTAATATGTAATTATTTAAAATAATCATATAAAGTTAAATATCAGTTCTATAAAAGATCTAGAACATATATTAAAAATATTTATATAGCAATTTGGCTGAGTATTTTCATATTCACATAATTCAATTTTGACATGATATATGTCCTATGGCTGGGGGTAAGTTCAAAGTATGATATCATACCTGATGAGCTTAAATGATTATGGGTGTGGATTGTTTTTGCATAGGTTGACTAATAAAATCAACTAGATTTAATAGAATTAAAATATATTATTGCAGATGACAATCAGTAATTTTATTATAGATTGGCCAATCAAATCAACCAGTCAATATTATTTATATTGACATGATATATGTCCTATGGCTGGGGGTAAGTTCTAAGTATGAGATCATACTTGACTAGCTTTTTTATTAGTTACTTTATTACTCAACACACCCTCATAATATCTGAAAAAGATAAAGTATCCTTTACCAAATTCAAAATCTTAAGAGTATGATAA